>CM046456.1:34875259-35131103 GCA_025506515.1 Flaveria trinervia
AACACTACTGACCTTCCGTACTGATCCTTCAGACTTGACTTCAGATGTCACAGCTGATGATTCAGTAGATATCATCATCGGCTGATGTCTTCATCTTTGTCTTCAGACTTGTACATCAAGTTTGTTGATCTTTAGCACTTGTAAACTCTTCAGCTGTTGTACTTCAGTACTTTTGGTCTTTCAAGCTTCAGCCTTGTTTTTCTTCAGCTGTTCAGCTTCAGTACTTGTGCTCTTCAGCTGTTCTGCTTTAGTACTTGTGTTCTTCAGCTGTTGTTACTTCAGCACTTTAGTTCTCAGCTGTTGAAGTCTTCAGCACTTGATCTTCAGCTGTTGAAGTCTTCAGCACTTGTCAAACTGCTGATGAAGCTTTCAGCAGTTGTTGTGATACCATGTGGGACTTAGAGGTTTTCTGATCTTGGCTCATTGGTTCTTTTGGTCCAACATTTTCAATTAAAAATTTTAAAGTCCCAAATGGTTTGCTTCTGTGTAGTATCATATTTTAAAGATTGAATCGGTATCACACATACAATCTTATTTTTATGAGCTACTTCTCCTTCTCCCTGGTTTTTTTATACTGTCTAAACCTATTCTCCCCCTAAAATTTTAAAACTGTAATGGATTAGCGTTTTAGGATTTTAATAGGCAATACAATAAGACCGATTTTTATTACCAACTTAAAATTAAGCAAATAAATTAAAATTGAAAAATAAAAGTAAATTTACACAACACATCGGACAACACATGGTCATCTTCAGGAATGACCTCACTTTTCTTTTTAATGCCATTGACCTCTAACAGATATAGAAAACATGCTTTGTCAAACGGCTTTGTATAGAGGTCAGCACGTTGAAAATCTGTGTTTATTTTACCACATCGATTAAGTTCTTTCAAAACAATCACGTATAAACTGATATTTAATACCGATGTCTTTGGTCTTTGGATGTTGGACAGGGTTTTTAGTGACTACAGTTGCAGATGAGTTATCAACAAAAATAGGAGTAGAAGAGAATTTCAAACCGTAATCCTGCATTTGCTGTTGAATCCATATGTTTGTGAACAGCAACTTGTAGTAGCAACGTATTCGGCTTCACAGGTTGACAGTGCAACCAAGGTCTACTTCTTACACTGCTAGGTTACTAATCTTCTCCCAAAAGAACTGACACCCTACTGATGTAGACTTATAGTTCATCTTGTAGCCTCCGTAATCCGAGTCGCTATACGCCGTAAGCTCAAAGTCATCATCATGAGGATACCACAACCCAAGTGTGGGTGTACCCTTCAGAAAACGAGAAATCCTTTGACCGCAATAAGATTGTTCACCTTAGGCTTTGCCTAATATCGTGAACATAAACATGTAGCATACATGATATCAGGTCGTGAGGCAGTGAGATACATGAGAGATCCAATCATCCCTCGGTACATAGTGGCATCTACCAGATCACCATTCTCGTCGGGTGCTACATCATGGTTTGTAGCAAGTAGAGTTCCAGCGGTAGAAGCATTCTCCATGTCAATCCGACTAAGAATATCACCTACATACTTGGTCTGATGTAGGAAAATTCCATTTGGCGTCTAATCCACCAGTAACCCTAGAAAGAACTTCATCTCTCCCATTGCACTCATCTCAAACTCCGCCTTCATTACTGCTTCAAACTCTTTACATAATTCTTCGTTTTTGGAACCGAAGATTATGTCATGACATAGATTTGTACTAGTACTAAATCTCCATCTTTTTCCTTGATAAACAATGTACAGTCAATGACTCCCCTGCGAAAACCATGTTTCACAAGACGAGTCGAGAGTTTCTCATACCAGGCCCTCGGAGCTTGATGAAGCCCGTAGAGCGCCTTGTCAAGTTTGTAAACTCTGTCCCGATGATATGGATCCTCAAATCCCTCGAGTTGACTGACATACACTGTCTCTCGAATCTCACCATGAAGAAACACACTCTTCACATCCAATTGATAAACTTTGATCTTCATGTAAGATGCATAAGCAAGGAAGATGCGGATTGCTTCCATCCTTGCGATCAGTGCAAACACTTCATTGTAGTCAATTCCCTCAACTGGTCGAAATCCTTGAACTAGAAGCCGATCCTTGTTTCTCATGATCACTCCTTGATCATCATTCTTTCATTTCAAGACCCATTTGGTGCCAATGACTTAGCAGCTTTAGGTCTATCCACTAGAATCCACACACCCAACTTCTTGAACTGAAGAAGTTCTTCTTGCATGGCACTCACCCATGCCTTATCGCTCGGGGCTTCGCTGACATACTTTGGCTCAAAATGAGACAAAAAGCAACAATAGGAACCGTCGTGAAGGTATCCTTTTCCATCACAGAGGCATAATCAGCTGAGTACAACTGATTTCTGGTCTGAACCCTGATCTCACATCTCCTATGCCATATCCAAATAATGATAGATGTTTAGACGTGCTGGGAGTTGTTGGAACACCACCTCATTATCAAGATTGTGAACATTTGGTTCTGGATCTGAGGCTATAGGAGTTCGAGGTTCAGACAGCTCAGAAGCATCACAGTCATGCTTATGGACTTGTGGTAGTCGGAACTATTCATCCTGGTTGTTATGATCATTTCAACATTTTCTTCATCAGAGGAAGATTCACTCATATCAAGTGCTTGCCCTGAGTTGGTAGATGATTGACTTTGTGAACTGGATGGTGTTGAATCTTGAGACGGTGTGTTCAGGACATCATACATCATCTTGTTTGCCAACTCGTCTTTGAATGTGGAAAGAGGTATGTTAGAGGACTTGAAGAATCCATCATAGTCAAAGAAGTAAGTAGGCCCTTTTCTAGCAGCGGTGTGGTGTATATCTAAACATCAACATTACACCACACCTCTACTTAACCCGTTGAGTTGTCGTAAACTCTCTTGTTTAGTATGTTGTATCCCAGAAAAATCCCTTCATCAACCTTCTCGCTGAATTTTTCCTCCTTAGTCTTCTTCAGCATGGTGTACGGAGCACCAAATGGCTCGAGATACTCTATGTTAGGTTTACATCGTTGTAGTAACTTGTAGCATGTTTTTCCATGGCGTTTAACTACGAGAACTCGATTAAGCGTATAACATGCATTTGCAACTGCCTCATTTCAAAATTGAACATGTAGTTTTGAGTCTGCTAGCATACTCCGTGCGGTCTCTATCAAGCTGTGATTCTTCCGTAACTACGTAGCAGTACAAGTTGCCTACGATGCTTCTTGTAGTGACTGAACCAAACAGATCCACGTGAAGAAGCTCAAGAGGTAGTTCTATGGAATGAACTTTCTTTTCCTTATGAGACTTCTTTGTCTGTTTGCCCTTCTTGCACGCAACACTGAAATCCAGGAGTTGGATGTTTTTGACGTTCACTCCCCTCACTAGATCATTCTGGATTAGGTGATTCATTTTTCTCAGATTTATGTGTCCCATTCTCCTATGCCAGGAGATGGAATCCTTCTCAGTAGCTTGGACAAGAAGCACTGAACTTCACGATCCGTTGTGAAGGCCTTTGAAAGATTCAAGACATAAAGATCATTATATCTTGAAGCTGACATTAGGACTTGGTCCTCTGGGATCATGTAGTCCTTCTTGAGAACATAGCACTTTTTGTTGTCAAAGTCTACTTTGAAGCCTTTATCACATATTTGAGAAACAGAAAGTAAGTTATTTTTAATTGTTGAACCTAGTTTACCTTGTCAAACTTAACTTTCTGATTTTCCACTTCCCCTTGGGCTGTGATGTACCCTCCTTTGTTTCTAGCAAATGAGACATGCCCTCCTTTGATTTCTCTGACGTTTGATAAGAGAGCTCTATTCCCCTTCATGTGCCTAGATGCTCCGCCATCTACAATCGATGTGTTAGTCTCATCACTATAGCGAACACCCTACGCATTCAATGAAAACATTAGTTCATGTTAGGAACCCTAGCCTTTACTGGCTTGGGTTTCCCCAAGGAATCACATAACATAAACTCAACCCATTGACGATTTGAGGTGGAGGGAAGCTCAGATGTCTCTTTGTTCTTATTTTCAGACGCTGAGGCGAATTTTATTTTCTAAAGACCAGCTTTGTGTAAGGCCTATTTGTGATTAGCAAATGACTGGCTGATGGGTTGAACTGTGGGTTCACTGTCCCTTTTAGGAGCGTCACTGAGTTCCTTTTCAAAGAGCTAGTTTTAGATGCAGGAAGTTCAACTTTCCTCATTGGTGTCTGATAATAAGGACAATGAAATGCAATGTGACCGTGCTCTCCACAATTATAGCAGGATCTGCTTTCAACTTTACGGTTTAAATGTTTTTGTGGATATGTAGGTGTCACACGGATGACCTTATTTTGTTTAGATTGAGAAACTACTTTGTTAGATGTATGGTCGGGTTTTACGAACTTAATTGTTTTACCTGGTTTTACATCTTTTATTTCTTGTTTACCTGGACTTTGACATGATGTGCGTGATTGATTACGTTTAATAGTCTTTTGGGTTCTGATCTGACTTTGTTTGAACCTAACTTTAAATTAACGTTTTCAAACTCTTTTTCCAGGTTAACACAAGGCATCTTTCCTTTTGCCTTTGAAGCGGACTCTTTTTGTTAGTGCCAGATTCAATGATTTACTTGTGGTATCTGGGTCACTAACAAGAGGAGTGGACACCACATGATCCTTGATGGGGTTATTTAATTGGTTTACTTTTGGTGTTCATCAAGGTCTCAGGTGGTGGCAGAACTACTTTGTATCCCAATCCCTCCCAGTTGTTTCTCTCTCTAACTAAGTGTTGGACAATATGAGATGAGCTTGTCCAACTATGCAGCTTTTGTTTTTAGGAGTTGATTTCTACTTCTAAAACTGCTTTTTGCTTCTTAGTGTCCTCTAGGGAGTTAAGATAGTACCTAATGTCATTAGCTTGGTTAAAAGCGACTACTTCTGTTTCCCTAAGCTGTTTGTTCAAAAGGTCTATCTTTTCCTTGTAACTATGCTCATTTTGTTTTAAAACTCTATTAGCTTCAGTGCACAGTTCTAGATCCTTTATAAGCTATAATATGATCTAATAACCTAGCAAATTTTAATCTATGCTTTCTCTAAAATTATTACAATCAGAACAAGCATGCTTATTAAACAACTTGTCAGTAGTACTTACCTGACATGTTGAAGAGGAATTAGCCATTTGTGTAGAATCTATTGTCTCTGGTTCTGGTGATTCTGAAGTTGATGTAGATTTTTCTTCTTCAGGCATATGGTTGACCACATGTGTAGTATCTTCAGAGTTGGACATCGCGAGCTCTACTGCTATGTATCCCTCACTAGCGGAATCGTCATCAATGTCCTCCACACTGGCTATGTTGGACTCTCCCAGGGAGATGAACCGAAAGCTCCAGTCCTGTCCTTCATCCTCGTTAGCAGTCAAGGCTTTAGTGTCCTTTCTTGCTGAAGTAGAACTACACCGGATGTGGCTTTGTCGAAACGATTAAAGGACGAGAAAGGATTGCCATTACCAATTTTCTTTGGCTTCACACACTCCCATTTGAAGTGTCCCTTCTCACCACAAGTGAAACAGGTGACCTTTGACTTGTCGAAGCCAAAAGTCATGTCCTTGGTTGCAACCAAGTTCTATCTGTCTTTTTGACAAACTTCTTAGCTCGTCGGACAGCACTTGCCAAGGCCCACATAATATTCATTCATTCTAACTCCATCTCATCCACCTATTCATAATCCTCATCTGCCAGGTAGCAATTTCCTATCTTTCCAACAATTAGTCCATCATAGGAGTTGACTACAACAGCTAAGAGGTCCATGTGTTCTCTCGCCACCTCAACAGTCACGTTACCGAAGTTATTTGTCTTCAATTTTGCTGCATTGGCTTCAGGTATAATATACTGGGTACCAGATGACCCTGACGTTTCGGGCCCTAAAGTAGATGCTTATGCTGGATCAGATGAGCTGACACGAAGGCAGTCTGCAGTGGTGCTCCAGATGTCTTGGCCTGAGGAGTCGCGTTGTAAAGCGTAGGATTCTAATCATAGTTGGCCTTTTGGGCTCTATACTTCATCCTAGCTACTCCCCTCTCAGTTTTAGAATGAAGTCATTTATATCTAACTTCGAGAGCATCCCATTCTGTCTGAGATTTGAAATAAAAGAAGCCCATTTCTCCAGTAATCCATCTGCAAAGTTCGATACCGTAGCCTCTATCGACGTAGTTACTCCATGAGTGTGCATCTCACTCATCAAGTGGTAGAATTTGTCGATCACGTCGTTCAGACCTTCCTTTCATATTGAAGAGAAGTTGAGAAACTCCTTCTTCAAAGCTTTGGTCTTAATGGCCTTGAGTGAGGCATTTCCGTCATACCGCTTCTCCAACGCATCCCATAATTTCTTTGCTTGAGTATACTCCGAGTACTGATGGAAGATATCCTTAGGAATAGACTAAGTAAGCAAAGCATAGACTTTCTTCTCAGCATTGGGTTTCACCTTTTGTGCATCCGACATTCACTTAACGTAAGTTTGACACCGTCAGCTCCTACTGGCATGTTGTACCCCGACTCTATAGCCTCCCACAAATTGAATCTACTCCATTTAAGTAGATTTCAAAATGTTGCTTCCATTGTGGGTAGTCTTCTAACGTGATAAGCTTTGGGGGTTTATTATGAATTCCCACTTCATTCTCTAATAGCAGTAGATTCTGAATACGAGTGTCTCTACTTGCTGTGTATGCTGAAAACTGGTCCTCCATTTCACTTAACTTTACTATTCAGCAAACTGTTTATGTGAGAGAATGAAGGTATGTGATTGGGCTTATTCGGGCGATTAAACTAGACGAAGGGTTAAATCGTGTGACTGAACTAATGTGGATGAGTCAGTCGGCCGAATGAGCTAATGCGGTTGGACTGTCCGAATGGGGTTCTTAGTCGTATGAATGAGGGTACAAATGAATCCAATCGTGCGTTTGGGGAATGCGAATGAACACAGTCGTGCGATTGAGCCAATCGTGTGACTGAACTTGCTGAAGTTTGAAAATTCGTAGGTTAAACGTGTTTTGGCCGCAAAACTTTGAATTTTCACAAACCCTAATTGCCGTATGCCGCAAAAACTAAACTTTATGGTCAGGAGACGTCTAAGACACCGTTTGACACAAAAAGATTGCGCTTTTAGTGAAAAAACACAATTTTTGTATGAAGAATGATTGAATCAACACGTAATCAAGAGCCAAGCCTCTAATACCACTTTTTAGGGATCATGTACTGGACGATGTACAAACTGATTAACATGTATACCGAACCAAATAGTGCGGAATCCTATTTGATTTGCGATCCAATCAGTGAGAACGCACGTAGAAACAATTTATGATTGAATCTAACGTTAAGAATCGATTAGGAATCGATCTAATGTGATCTATGAACTTGGAGTATGATCTTAGAGGTTTCTAGATAGCTAGGATACGTCTAGAGTCAAAGTGTGTACAATGCTTACGTTTTTCCATGAATTAGGTGGTATTTATAGGTTAGGGTTACTCATTTGTGCGACTGAACAATTTGCATGGTTCATTCGTGCGATTGAGCCATGTGGGTGATCCATTCGCATGACTGAGTGTTTAGTCGTGCGACTAAGTCAGTCGCATGAAGTTGTTCAGGCGTATGGACTATTTAGGCGCATGAACACTCAGTGGGATGGCCATTCGGACACATGACCACTATTGGGGTGCATGGTCCAGTCGGACGCATGAGAACTTCAATTTACCAAGTTTAAATGTATTCATTATTATAACATTATGCATATCAATTCAAACAATAATAACCTATATAATCTAGTCAATATGCGTTACACAACTCATTAATGAAATATTAAACATTATAAATCAAACCAAACATTCTCATATCATTATGTACCCAAGCATTACATAAGCGTAAGACATTCAAGACATATTACATTAAGATCCAAATCTAGGTACATATGTATCAACAATAGTCTTAGGTTCATATTTGTTCCCACAAATATGACCGACTACGGACATTTAGAATAATATACATATTCAGGGATATATACATTGTAAAAGGAACTTAACTCAAAATATCATTGATATATAAAAGAGTTAAATATTACATTGTTCCAAGCTTTCAAATACTAAACAGATCAGTTCCAATCAGTAGAATATCGAAGTCCTAAGGGACAAATATGGCTTTCATGCTTTGCCCTTTCAAGGAGCTTCGTGAGTGGATCGGCAGTGTTTTGATCGGTGTGACCTTTACGAATACATATCTTTCCTTTTTCAAATTCATCACTTGTGTATTTGAATCTCCGCTCAATCTGTCTAGTCTTTTAATGTGCACGGGGTTCCTTGATTTGTGCAATTGCAACCTCGTTATCACAAAAGATTTCTAGGGGCTCTTGAATGGTAAGGATGACCCCTACATCAGCAATAAATTTCTTTATCGTCCTGACCTGCTAATAAGGCGGCTATGTATTCATATTCTATAGTGGACAATGCTACCACATCTTGTTTTGAACTCTTCCAAGACACTGCCCCTCCATTCATAATGAAGACATACCCCGATTGTGATGGAGAATCATCTCGATCAGTTTGGAAACTCACATCCTTGTAACCCTTTACAACGAGTTCCTCTTCACCAGACCCGTATATTAGAAACATATCCTTAGTCCTCCTAAGGTATTTCAATATACTTTTAATAGCCATCCAATGTCTATTACATGGATTCTGCTGATATCTGCTCGTCGTGCTTAATGCACATGACACGTCCGGTCTAGTGCATATCATCGCATACATGATGGATCCTATAGTAGAAGCATATGGGATGTCCGTCATTCGATCTTGCTCATCCTTTGAGCTTGGACATTGAGATGTACTCCATATTGTCCCTCTTTGAATAGGTACCATACCTTTCGTAGAGTTTTCCATATTGAACCTTTCAAGACTTTATCAATGTATGCACTTTGGTTTAAACCTATCAACCACCTCGATCTATCCCTATAGATCTTTATTCTCAAAATATAGTTGGCTTCACCGAGATCGTTATGGAGAAACAACTTCCAAGCCAGGTTTGAACACCTTCCATGGTTGGAATATCATTTCTAAAAAGTAGTATATCATCAACATACAATACTAAGAATGTAATTATGCTCCCACTAGCCTTCTTATATACAAAAGCCTCGTCAGCGTTCATGTTGAAACCAAATTACTTGATCTCTTCATTGAAATGTTCATTCCAATTTCTTGATGCTTGTTTTAATCCATATATTGGTCATTTTAACTTGCATACTTTATTAGGATGTTGTGGATCGACAAAACCATCATGCTGAACCATATGGACAGTCTCTTCGAGATGTCCATTAAGAAAAGCGGTTTTGTCATCCATTTGCCAAATCTCATAGTCATAATATGCGGCTATGACAAACAATATCCTAATTGACTTTAGCATTGACACAGGGGAGAAGGTTTCATCATAATCATTCCCTTGAGTTTGAGTGAAACATTTTGCTACAAGTCTTGCTTTGTAAGTATCCAAGTTTCCATGCATATCAATTTTCTTCTTGAAAACCCACTTGCATCCAACCGGTTTGGAGTGAAGTGGAGGATCAACCAATTCCTAAACATGGTTTACATACACGGATTACATCTCTATGTTCATGGCTTCCAGCCATTTGTCACAATCCGAATTGGACATTGCATCATGGTATGTAGTTGGCTCATCGTAGTCAACCACATAGCATCCATTCAAGAAAAATCCATATCTTTCAGGTGGAATGCTAACTCTACCAGATCTACGAACGTTTTGTGTATATTGATCAACCTCTTGATCATCCTCAACTTCCTCATGTTGATTGCTAGTATTAACCAAACGTGTATGAGCTTGCGAATCTTGATCCTCATCAAATTCCAGTTTTCTATACGTTAGTCCTTCCATAAGGAACTTAGCTTCCAAGAACTTTGCCTTTCTAGCAATAAATACCTTTTGTTCTGTTAGATCAAAAAAGTAGTATCCTCTACAGTCTTTGGGATATCCAATAAATATACACTTAGTGGATCGACTTTCCATCTTGTTTTGGGTGTTTAGCTTAACATAGGCTTCACAACCACATACCTTTAAATATCATAGTGATGGAACTCTTCCATGCCATATTTCAAAAGGTGTTGAATTCGCTTTCTTGGTCGGGGCCATATTCAAAATACGAGCCGCGGAGAGCAATGCGAAACCCCAAAATGATAGAGGTAGTGAGCTTATAGCCATCATAGATCGAACCATATCCAATAGGGTTCGACTTCTCCTTTCAGACACACCATTATGTTGTGGTGTTCCAGGTGGAGTAAGTTGTGAGGTGATCCTATAACTTCTTAGATGGTACTGAAAAGCCTCACTGAGGTATTCACCTCCTCTATCTGAACAAAGAACTTTGATTGTTTTATTAAGTTGATTTTCTACTTCATTCTTGAAGATTTTGAACATTTCAAAAGCTTCATGTTTATGCGTCATCCAGTACACATAACCATATCGACTATAATAGTCGATGAAAGTAATGAAGTATCTTTCACAATTTCTTGTCATTGTCTTAAAAGGGCCACATACATCGAATGTATGATTCCCATAATTCTTTTGCCTTCTCGTTAGTACCACTAAAGGGCGACTTGGTCATCTTCCCTTGTAAACAAGATTCACACTTATCAAATGAAACATTCTCATTTGTTTTCAAAAGACCATTCTTTTGAAGTGTTTGAATTTGATTCTTGTTTATGTGACCGAGACAACAATGCCAAAGATATGAATCACTAAAACTCATTTAATGTTTCGTGGTGCTTGATTGGTATAATGAGTTATTATAGGATGAATCATCATGAACCAATTCATAGATACCATTAAAGGCATAGCCTTAAAATAAAAGACATCATCCATATAACATGAATACCATTGTTAACAAACTTTAATTCATAACCACATTGTTTTAAAAGGGAAATAGAAATTATGTTCCTAGTCAAACTAGGAGCATACAAAATCTTCTTAAGAACAACTTTCAAACCATTTGAATGTTTCAAAACATAGTCTCCTTGGGCTTCGACATCAACTTTTTCCCCGTTGCCCATGTAGAGACTTGTGTTTCCCTGTTAAAGTGCTTATTTGTTTTGAACCCATGCCACAAATTGCAAATTTGAGTTGCACATCTGGAATCCAATACCTATGTGTTTGAAGAAATAACATTTAAACCAATATGTATCATGAAAGTTGTACCTGAGGTTTGTAGAGCATCCCTCTTGTTTCTAAACTCTTTGAGAAGGTGGGATGATTCCTTTTCCAGTATCCTATCTCGCACACTCAAAGCATGGATTGTTCTTCGTTACCTTAGGCTTCTTAAGCTTAGGCTTTGGAGGTTCTGCTTAGCCTTCCCTTCCCTTTACCTTTGATGTATCCCTTTCCTTTGGTAATATTTGCCTTGGGTTGGGGAATGGGTTTCCTTATTGCCTCCTCATTGATTGAGAGAACAGGTAGAACCTTTCTACCCATCCTTGCCTTGGCTATTTTGAGCATTGCGTTAAGCTCACCAATGCTCTTGTCACACCCGTTCATATTGTAATTCATTATGAACGTCTCAAACCTTTTGGTTGGCCATTGAGGATCAAATCTGTGGCCAGCCCTTTTGAGACGGGACAATTAAGCCTCTCAAGGCGATTAACGTGGCTTTTCATCTTAAGAGCATAAGATGATACCAATGGGTTTCTTCCATGCGACATGGATGAAGCGCTCGAACTATTTCGAAGTGCTCTACCCTAGCTTGTTGAAAGAACATTTTCTTTAGTTGGGTAATCATGTCATATGACCCATCATGCTCCAAGTCCTTTTGGAGTTCAGGAATCATGGTTCCCAATAGGAGGCAAGAAACCTGCATGGAATCCTCAGTGTATTTAAGCTAATCGTTATAGGCCTCAACATCCTCGGGGTCGGGTTGGTCAGGAATGGGATCGTGAAGAACATAGGCCTTTTTCTCTTGATTGAGAACAATTCTCAAGTTTCAAAACTGTCGATAAAGTTATTATGGTTAAGACGATCCCTTTCTAAGATGGTTCTTAGTGATAGGGTAGGGACGATCGGGGTGGTAGCATTGTGGTTAGTGGCCATTTCTACAAAATTACAAAGTTCATATTAGTATTTTGAAAAATTACATTTTAATTATTATACCCTTTGCATGTCTCATAGACAATTAATATTTTAAATCTAGAATCCAACATTATATTTAAATGATGGTTAGGTGACCTTTATCCCATTATTTAAATTTACAAGGTAGTCAACATTTGACAATTGCAACCAATTTCAACTTCTAGTTCATGGGATAGGTTAAACATCTTATGTTTAGTCGGCATGTAAAATACCATCAACACCATGTACGCCATGCTTCGGTGACCCTATGCACATGGTTTCTAATCCAAGTCATCCTACTTACACACACGTGTGAGTTTAGACATACAAGTGGTTAGGTGACCTTTATCCCATAAATATGTTAAGCCCACCTCAAACACACAAGTTCCCTAAAAGTGGTTAGGTGACCTTTATCCCACAAATAGTTCTCAAGTGATTCGAGCTTCGTGTAAAAGGATGGGTTTAAACTTGTTTCCAAAGGGATTTAGTTTTCATTAATTCTAGTTATGAAAACTCTATGTACCTTGTATTCGCATGCTTTCAAATACATGGTACCCTACGGTTCTTTTTAGTAAAACCTCTTTTATTTGAAATCTTTAATCCTTTTAATTACCTTTTATTAGTTACTTAATGATAAGGAACCGAAAAAAAATTCAGCTTGTAAAGATTATTTATTTAGATTGTTAAGCAAATCCACATATCAATCAATCAACATAAAATGGATAGCCAAACAAGCAAATATAAAACAACCACATGTGCATAACCATAGCCACTTAGGTGACCAAACTTGTTTGTCATCACAAGTGTGGTCATAAGGTCTTTTCTAAGGGTGAAACACAACACAAAAGATGAGATCTCAAAGACCCCACTTGAAGTTGCATCCAAATGCTTCAAGTCCTTCTCTTTGTGTCTTCCTTTTGTGCTTCCATCTTGTGCATCTTCATTTACAAAATTCTATCTAATACAAATTTTCTAATAAAGAAAACACACTTAATCTGTCTATTACATCACCATTGAATGAATAAATAAATTACATCCAAATACAAGCACAAAAGAATAAATATTACAACCCATAAAGAATGAAATCAACCAAAATAAATAATTCATCCAAAACCAAACCATCACAAGGTCAAGGCTAGGTTATGCACCAATATTAAACAACATCCAAGAACCAAAATGAATCCCCATTAGGTTGTTAAAACCCCATAAAACCAATTTTACAAGGATAATGAATCTATTCATCCACATATCCGGCTCTTGATGCCAATGTTGGGTTTGTTGGACCAATATTAAAGATGTTTAACAATTTAAACAACAAAAACGCAGCGGAAACAAACCTTAATATAATGTTTTGTAAGCTGAAAATTAAAGCACATTATATGCCAACGACAAACCCAAGATTGTAAGGATCATTTATATGTGAAGGAACTAGCAAACAAGCAAACTATAAAAACCAAAATGAACCATGGAACTACCTTCCAAAGCTACCCAATAACGTTTGATGAACGACTTTCCAAAGGCTGCCCAAAAACGTTAGATGAACGACTTTCCAAAGGCTGCCCAAAAACGTTGGATATGAAGAAGAGGATGAAGTCTTAAAGGACCAAAACACCAAAGAAGATGTCCTCAAGCTTGTATACCCACAGGCCTTAAGCAAAACACTTTGTTGCTAGGATTTTTTACACCAAAATTGCAAGAAGTAGGATGCAGGAAACCCTTTCTCAGCCTTGTTTTTCCTTCTTAGATGAGAGAAAAGATGTGTCTTGCATGTATGAGAGAGAGTGGGAAGGATGGAGTGTGAAACTAGTGAATGTGGTTTTGAGTTCCCAAGCAACAAAAGGCCAAAAGACCCCATAAAGGGGTGGCCGAAAATTAAGTTAAAATGGGTTTACCGCCCATTTTCAAACACCCATAAAACATTCACTAGTTATATTATTAGTTATATAATTAACCTTTTAATTATATAACTTAAACACACTATTATTATTTGATGTTATTTAACGAACTTAAATAATATTATAAATAATGTCCATGAACAAAATATCCTTATAGTTCTTTGTCACATACAATTTATTTAGAAAACCCATTTTCTAAATTGGTGTAATTATTTAATTGCATGATCATATGATCAATTAAATACATATTGGTGTTTGCTAAACTTGCTATTGGGTATGACCTGACTTGGATCGTAACGTACTAACCACATCAATGTTCTATGTGTCTTGGGCATAAAATCCAACAATCTCCCACTTGCACAAGATTCAAAGAAGATTGATGCAACCAGTAAATACTGCCTAACAACGGTATACTACCCTTAATACGCATGATTAAAAGCCATAAGTCTAAAGATCCAAGTCATAAGCATAGGTATACGATTCCATGTGTCGTAGAGAATAAGATTAAGAATTTTCATTTGTCGGGGAGAGTCAAAGGGTCAAGGTTAAGTTTAGGGAGACAAATAACAAAGTTTAAACAATTATAAGGCAAACCTATGCTAAGGCATCAAGTTTCACATAAGTTTGACATAGCATTATCTAGCATGCAAATCAATATATTTTACAATTATAATACTATTATTCTATAAGGTTCATGCATGAACTATAGTCTAGGTCACCATTTCTAATAACATAAATCCCTATAGTTATGGGCTCTATACCAATCTGTCACAGCTCAACCTTGACTGCGGAATCGTCGAGATGTGAGGATTAAGATTGTTCACAGTCACATAACGCTATATTTAATTGTAAATATTCAAATTATAAGTTTCAAAAAGAATTACAAACATGAAGTCTCAATCATGAAACAAAACCAGACATTACATAAAAAACATAGTCTTTTTATTGCATTAAGTAGGTCCACATCCTAGATTATTGCACGCTTCAAAAGATCACTTTAAGCTTGGGCATGACCTGAAACATGATAAAAATAAAGGGTCAACTAAAAATAGTTGGTGAGTTTCCAAGGTTTTCATACATAATAAGATAAGGTTACAAGTAGCAATTCACGTCATAGGTTATAAGTTAGTAAGGTTATAGAACAAATTCATTACAACCAAACCTCGACTTGATTACAAGTATATATGACTGGCTAAGTGTATTTGGTTCCCATGATGAACAAACATACGTCATCAGGAGTCGGCAATACATCGACTTTAGCACCAAATAGGCTTGTCAGGCCCAAAGATCTAATACTTTGCCAGACTAGCAATAGTTAATGATTGCAAACAAAAATATGTATCTCAATAAACACTTACAACACACAAATAACCATGACAAAAATATGAATTGCAAGTGCTTTACACCGTAAATTAGTGTGAAAAGAAGGGGGCAAGAAAACTCACTTTATCAATAAGTATATAATGGAGATTAAAAAAATGAGAATGATTTATGTTGTTCCAAGATCAATCGTCCAGAGATACCTAAATATATATTTTTACATGGTTTAAGTAATAATAAGGTTAACGATTTAACGAGACCTAGGGTATTAGAATTGGAGGATTTTTTTATAAAGTTAATAAATTCGTATATAAAAATATACTATTTTATGAACTTTACAAAACTTATTATAGGGAAGCTAAATCCTTCATAATTAACTTGTGATTTTTATTCATAAAATATATATTATTATCGTCATGATAAATCCCTAATAAAGATAACATAAGGTCCAACATAAATTTATTCAACTTAAGGTATCATATAAATTTATAAGATATTCAATTATAACATTTGTAAATTTTTTATAATAAAATGTTAAAATGCTTTACAATAATAAAATTTAAAAAAACATTTAAATGACTCTAAAAATATTTGAAGTTTATAAAAGTCATTTTTACAAACATTTTAAATTTTCGTAATTAATTTTACGCCAAAAAGGCTTTATAAAAATTATACGAGGGTGCCCGGGTTCAAACCCGGGACCTCATGTATATGGGGGCAATGCTCTAACTAGTGAACCAAGGCCTCAACCGCGTTCTAAACTTCATTTTAAAACCTTAAAAACATTGCCAATAAAACCCCCAAATCCATATATAAACCCTAGAGTCGTTTACCCCAAATCGAACCCCAATTTGTTAATGTAAACGTTTCCAATCATCGAGCTTTTGTTCCCAATGTTTAATGGAGCATATACATGTATCTAATTAGCCGGTTACGTTCGAATTGAAGATAGCCACAACAATGAACAAGTTGCGGTCGAGAAATGTGCAATCGTGGTGTAAATGTTGATGATAACTCAATTAACTTTGTGGGTAGCTTTGTGTGACGTCTTTGATGCAAAGCCCTTTGCCAATTTCGACAATTGAAGCTCGGAAGATGATGAACACGTTAGTTGCAGGTCACGGTGTTTATGGTGAATGAACTCGATGATTGTGTGTGTTTCAGGTGCAATTGGAATGAACAATAGCTTAAGACTACTTAAATATTTGATTATGGTTCATTTAATTTGGTTTTTTATTGAGTTTTAGTCCTCAAACGAATCGGACTTCATGGCTGACAGTTACTTGAGCTAATAACCGTCGTTAAACCCAATTAGTTTATAAATGATGGTTCGAATCATCTTCACAAAGAGTTTGGAACGGTTTTGATTCGAATTTTTGGTGTTTTTCACGTTTGGAACATTGTCGGAGTTTGGCCGGTGATAGGCCGGATTTTTGGCGGGAAAAACGGGGTAAGGGGCGGGTCGTTTGGGATCTTTCATTAAATTAAATAAATGGCCCCTGTACTTTTAAGTTTGTAATTTTATGTTAGAACTTTAAATTCAAGTTTCCAAAATATCATAAATACCCCCGAACTTAGTTTAACTAATTTGTTAATTTCAAGGTTTTATAAAATTATTACCATTACTAATATCATTATTATTATAGTTATTATTATTATTATTATTACCATTATTATAATATAGTATTATTATCATTACTATAACCTTTTGTTCATGTTACTATATTAATATTAGTATAATAAACATCTTTTGATACTTTTATTTTTAATTTTCATACATTAAAACTTAGTGATAACTAAAAATGAGCATAAGTAACACATGAATTCCACAATTGGCAATAATAACCTTGTAAGAATAAATAAAGTTAACTCTTAATTTCACAAAAATACGAGATGTTACACTTCCTCTTCTGAGTCTACAAGACTAATGGAGTCTACTATCAGGGCTGCCCTAGACCAGATACTCCATATGATGATTTAAGGGCAGTCATAATAAACTGTCTACAAACAAGGAACTATGACATAGACAGTGTCATCTCTCTCCCATTGGAGGAACTAAATGAATTGTTGACCTGGAAAGGTCAAGGGAGAAGAAAGAGGCAGAAGATGCAGTGCTACTGGTGCAAATAAAGAAGACAGAAGAAAGAAAAGATTGTACAAGCATGTGCCTACTGTCTCCCCAGTTCAAGAAAGCCCTTCATATGAGGATGTGGTTCAACAAGAACCACATGTAGATAAAGAAGAAGAAATGATCAAGATAATCAACTACCTGACTACTACAGGCCTATATCAGGCAGAAGCACTTCTTCCCTTATCCTTTGACTATATTGAGTTTAAGTATCTCAAATACCTTGAACTTGAGATAGTAATTGAAAGAAAGACAGCCCAAAGAAATCTAAGGGAAGAAGCTTCCAAGTCAAGAGCCATCACCTAGAAAGCATGAAGAATTATGCTGACAGGCAGAGGATAGTGAGCTTCTTGAAGCTGTATGGATTCTTTGGAAGGAGACTTGGTCCCATGTCTCTATCCATTATAGAAGAGCATATCAGGATGATCAAGTAGAAGATAAAGAGTGGAAGCTGGTTGACTTGCATTCCCCTCCAAGTCAAGCCCCACTTGAAGTGGAGGTTAAGGTTGAACAACCAGAGACAACACAACCTGGACCTCCTGTACAATCTCAGCAAGCTTCATCTTATGATCCACAATAGGGTCAAACTCACTCTCAATATGAACCTATGAGAGTGGAAGACCCAACTGAGAAAGGCAATGAAAATCAATCTCGTTCCGTAGGCCAGTCTTCTCAGTTAAAATTTGTAAAGAAAAAGAAAAGGATTGTAACACCCGGATATTTACTTTGAAGCCGACGAAAGAAGAAAAGAAATAAAGTCCAAAGTCGGGGACCAAACTTGCGAAAACACGAGAAAGTTTGGAAGAGAAGGAGAATAAGAGGGGAGGCCAGCCCACACCCTCCCCACATCTCCAAAATTTCAGCCCAGAAAGAAAGAAGAGAGAAAAAGGGAGAAAAGTTGGTTCGAGTTGGTCAAGAGAGCAAAATCATTGTGTAGTGGGTCTAATCGAAGCTCTTCTCGTCGGGGTCATTGGTGTGAGTTCTAGTACCCCACTTTTAAACGTTCTTGGTCGATTTTGGGGCTGGAACACATCGGAAATCGGGTTTTGGTGTGTGTGTGTTTGACCCGTTTATGTATGTGGGTATGTGTATGATTCGTTTGGGTCTTGTGTTTGGGCATGTGTGTGCTTGAATGGTGTTCCGGTATGAATTCCTAAGGCTTAGGATGGTTGATTTGGGCTTAGAATGGGTTTGGATGAGCTTGGAGGTCAAAAATGGCATATTTGGTTTGGGATGAACTGCATTCTGCAGTAACTAGGGCTAGGCGACCGAATGGAGGCCATACGGCCGATTGAGGTGCGATTGAGGTTCATTCGCATGACTGGGAGTTCATTTTCACAACTGAGAGCCCAGTCGCATAAATGCCCATCCGCATTAGTTTCATCCGCATTAGCTCCATTCGCATAGGACTCATCCGCATTGAGTTCATTTGCATTGGTCCATTCGCACGATTGGGTGTTCATTCGCATCGGTGTTCATCCGCATTGGTCCATTCGCATGAAGTTCAGTTTTGTGGAGGCGATGCGACTAAAGGGTGCCCATACGCCCAAATAGGGTTGTTGTACCCGAGGAAAAGCATAGTTTAATGACTGACTTTCGGGGAAAGTGCATATGTAAGTTTTGATGTGAAAGTTCTCGTAACTTCATGTATAATGACTGTTGAGATCGTACAGGATATGTTGGGCATGATGATGATGATGATGTTGCATGACTTTGCATGCTATGTATGTATGAGTTTGCCATGTGTGATGATGTTGACAGTGTATGTTATGTTCCTGTTATGATGTATGTTTATCTTTCCTGTGGCTTTACGTATTATGTTAATGAATGAAATAAAAGTAGTATGTAATGTAAAGCGAAAGATAATGAAAGAGGAACATGAAGTAAGAATGCATGCATTAATAAATGATGAAAGTAAAGAAAGTCTTGCAAGCATAGTATGTCGGGACACGCTATTAAATGGTGTTAGCCCAACGGTATGCGAGTTCGCTACCCCGGGAGGATGCACATCGGGGTCTTTCTTTGTGATTGACCATTTGTATAGCCCCATTGCTGCATACCCTAGGTACTGCGACCAGAGGTGCGATGCACTGTTATAGCTGGTCTATGATAGGCCTAGATCCAGTACAAGGAATAGCTGGGTATTGCATATAGCAGTGGTTCACCTAAACTCTACCCTAGGTGATGTGACTAGACGTGCGAAGCACCGTTATAGCTGGTCTATGATAGACCTAGGTCTAATATGAGGAATAGTTGGGTAAAGTTTATGGTTGAAGGAAAGGAAAGAGGTAATGATGAAAGAATGCGAAGTTAATGAATGTACGAATGAAAGAATGAAAGCATGCGTGATTAAAGAAGATAATAATCATATTTTCTATGTGTACGTATGTTGTATGATCGCATGAAAGTAAAGAACGGTTTTAAAGAAAGAAAACTATGTTTTATTATAAAACTATAACTCACTCAGCAAGGCTAACTTTTATGTATTTCCAGTTGGTAGGTAATCATTGCTGAGGATGGCACGAGGTGGCTACTCAACTCTTTTGAGATGGCATCCATTTATAATGCTTTAGTGATGTAATGCAACTTGGGTTTTGTAATTGGATAACGATGTGTTATTTTGCAAAAGCTATTATATTGAAATGGAGTGTTTGGTTTAATTGTCCCTTTGCAATGTTTTTATGTAATATTGTTAGAACTCTTGAAAGATTAACATGTTGTCTTTATGTGTCTTTTTACTATTTGTAATAGTATAGGGACTAGTTTTGTATTTGTTAGTTCCTTGTGTTTCATTATAAATAGCTTAGACTTGTAGCAGTTAGAGGGGATGAACAGTTGTTTTAGAACAAATTTTTAACTGCTTACTTAGTTTGTAATTGTCTTTGCTTGATATTAATGAAATTATGAATTTTGTTGATATCTTGCTTGATTTGATTAATTTGCTTGTATTTCTTTGAATTGTGTTCATATATCATCACAGATTGATACATTTGATCATATCAAATGGTATCAGAGCTCCTTTTGACCTATCAAATGGTATCAGAGCTCCCTTTGATCCTATCAAATGGTATCAGAGCTCCCTTTGATCCTATCAAATATGATGAAAATAAATGTTTTATGTGCAATGATTTACCAGCTGTAAGCGTCCATAGAACGGGGCCTTACAAGCTGGTATCAGAGCCAAAGTTCAAGTGAAATGGGTAAATTTTCAAAATAAACCTTAACTTAAACTAAGAATGGGATGGAAAGGGAAGGGATGCCAACCTGAATAGCTGCGTGCCATTAGGTTTTTTTTGTAAAGTTAACCGGTATTATGTGTGCATGGTATGTGATTATGTGTTGTTTGTAATTTAAATACTGTTGTAGTCAGGATAGGTACATGCTCGGGGTGTGAAGAGTAATGTAAGTGGCTAATCACAACTAACCACTGTATTGGGGACTTACTATAGTGGACATAAACTGAGCTGTTCCCTTGAATGACAGCGCTGGTGTTTGAATCTTTCAATGTGCGTGTGAATGGCCACTGGTAGATCTTCGAAAGCCTCTCATGGAGGAGGTCGTGATGGGCTTGGTGCTGAGCCATGACCCAAGAGAGGAAGACCCAAAATCGAAAAGGTGGTTCACAAAGAACCAGAGACCCCTCATCCAGAGGGTGGCGATGAGAGCGCCGATTTGAGAGCCTCGGTAAAGGAGGCTGTTGTTGAAGAAGTCCATCAGCTCAGGCAGACAATCTTACCGTCTGTGTTGACCGAAGTCATTAAGGTTGTACGGGAAGGGGAAAGACAAGAGAGAAATATGTCTGTGGGGGGACGAGAGCAACCAGAGCCTGAAACGGTTCTATCTGATGATGAAGAAGAAAAGGAAGAGCCTACGCCAGAGGCGGCATGAGGCTGTAATTATGGGGCGTTTCAACGATGCAAGCCCCCTACTTTTGATGGAGTATGAGTTGGGCAATCGAGAGGATAAGATGGTCTGAACTGAAGAAGCTAGTGATTGAGGAGTTCTATCCACATAGAGAAATGGATATAGTTGAGAGATAATTCCTGCAACCAGATGCGGGAACGATGACGCACCAACAGTACACCACCAAATTCAACGAGATGGCACGTCTGATACTGAATCAGGTGACGCCCATGTCACCGAAGATTAAAAGGTACATCCAGGGTTCGCCAGTGGATTTCCGTAGGCACATGATCGCTGGATGACCAAGCATGTTTAGGTCAGCGGTGGATTTGGCAGGGAGGTTATATGATGAGAGGGCTGTAGTGGTGGTGGCTGAAGGTAGCAGGAAGGGTGGAGGTGATCGAAACTAGCAGGGGAAGAGGTTTGGTTGGGGTGATGCCTCGACGGGTAACAAGAAGCACGGGTGGATGACCGCCGTGTGGCCACATTGAGTGTGGGGTCAAAAAGGTGTGGCAAGTGTGGAAGGGAGCATGCGGGAGAATGTAGTTTGGATTTGACAGGATCAGTGATCTCAAGTTTGATGGATTAGAGTGTAACGCAGTGGAATAAGAACAAGAATTAGACAAAGTATAGCAAGAATTGATATTCGTATGCATTAAGAACAAATACGGTTGTAACGAGAGAATATATTTCTGTGAAAACGAATGTTTCAATAATATCAAATGTTTCTGGTCAATCATTCCCCCATTACAATTAGTTTGACACTCCTTATATAAAGTGCAATCACTGCTGATATCACGGGATAGTGACAACTGGCAGATTTAATACAAAAATAACTAACACTTAACAAACTACTGAAATGTTCACAACTACTGAGAACATATCAGAGAGTGCTAAGCACAAAATATAAAACTACTGATGCTAAACTACTTAAACTAAACTACTGATTACTAAACTACTGAAAAGGGAAAATATAAAACTACTGAAAGAAAACCGTCACAACTACTGAAGAAGACCTCTTCAGCTGTTGTGACAACGTCTGATACTTGGTCTTCCGTACCTGTCTTCAGCACTTGTCTTTAGACTTTGTCTTCAGCACTTGTGTCTTCAGACTTTGTCTTCAGCACTTGTGTCTTCAGACTTTGTCTTCAGCATTTGTGTCTTCAGACTTTGTCTTCAGCACTTGTGTCTTCAGACTTTGTCTTCAACACTTGTCTTCAGACTTTGTTTTCAGCACTTGTGTCTTCAGACTTTGTCTTCAGCACTTGTGTCTTCAGACTTTGTCTTCAGCACTTGTGTCTTCAGACTTTGTCTTCAACACTCGTGTCTTCAGACTTGTCTTCAGCACTCGTGTCTTCAGACTTTGTCTTCAGCACTTGTCTTCAGACTTTGTCTTCAGCACTTGTGTCTTCAGACTTTATCTTCAGCACTTGTCTTCAGACTTTGTCTTCAGCACTTGTGTCTTCAGACTTTGTCTTCAGCACTTGTCTTCAGACTTTGTCTTCAGCACTTGTGTCTTCAGACTTTGTCTTCAGCACTTGTCTACAGACTTTGTCTTCAGCACTTATGTCTTCAGACTTTGTCTTCAGCTGTTGTGGACTTCAGCAGTTGTTGTGACGTCTGTGGGACTTAAAGGTTTTTCTGATCCGGCTCATTGGTTCTTTTGGTCCAACAAACTCCCCCTGAACAAATGCAGCCAAAACCTTTAACTTTATTAAGGTCCCACTTATTGTTGGCAAAGACTTCTCTTGATCAGCTTCAGAGAATCGGATCAGCACAGGCCAGGAAGAGGTTTCTAATCGTGTGTTTGGCTAAGTATGGAGGGGAACTCTATTTTGGGGAATCTAGACATAGAGTTGTGATCCCAACCATGAAACCTACTTCCCATTTACGAGTCTGTAAGACTCACGAACATAGGCCTCAAGGAGAACAACCTGTTCCTCCTTGGAGAGTTCTTCTACTCCTCCTTCAAAGAAGAACTCTGGACCGTAGTACTAAGATAGGTACTTTACAGTCCTGCCATTTTTCAACTCCACAGTAGCTATCTCCCTATAGACAAATTCATCAGGATGGGTGCCCTCAAGGAGTAACTGGAGCTCATTCTTCTTAATGTCTTCAAGCTTCTTATATAATAACCCCTTTTGATCATCTTGTTTTCCAGTAAGGCTTGAGGGGTCATTTTTGATTGATGAGCCTTCTTGAATTCATCGAGTATTTCCCAAGGTGAGACTACAATGGCCAACATGATTCTAGAGTCTATTGTTTTTCTAACCTGGCCATTGTATCTATGTGGAATGGATCTTTTGTGTATTATAGAGCTCACCTTGGGGTCTGGCCACACTCTCACTCTCTCTTTTTGGTACTGAAATGTGTGTTTGAGAGTGTACAGCCTCTAAGCATGCCCTTTCATGTCTTGTATAGATGATGACTGGGGAAATTCCTTGTCAACCATCTTGAGTAGTTGCTCATCGTGTTGCTTCTGATGTTCTTCATCTTCAATTTTGACTTTAACCATTTCCTTTTGTGAGTCAGGTGTGATCATGAGTTGACTCCTGGGTTCTAGTACCCTTAGAACAGCAGAGAGTGGCAGACTATCATCTTCATCATCTTCTTCTGTCCTCAGCACCCTTCTCCTCCTTCTAGGTGCATCACTGGATGATGGTTAGGTTGGTTTTTGTGGTAAAGGAATTGGTTTTGAGGGTGGAGGATGTTTGGATTTGAGTTTTGAGATTGGTTTGGAGATTTGAGGGGTAGTCTATTTTTGAGTGGGTGATTGAGAAGGTTGTTCAAGCATTTTGGTTGTAAGTTTGGCCTTTGTGAGTTTTGCTATTTCAAGCCTTTTACCAGCTCCAGCCTCATCATGCTTCAATAATTATCCCCTTCTGAAATTGCTCAGACAAACAGATTCTGGTGGCTATAGCCAGAATGCTGTCTCTGGTCCATGAACGAATCTCCATCAGTGATCTTCCTAAGTATTTGGCTATGAGTCGAATCATGATCTCCAATCTCTCTTTCTCCAGCACACTGTATCCACCCATCTGTTTGGATTTCACTTACTTCCAACCTCCTGATCTCACTGTCTAGTATGGCTGTATCAAAGTCTTGCTTGAAGAGTTGCTCAATGATTTTGTCCATGGATCGGCTGTGTGCTTCATTTGCATCTTTTATCAGCTCTTCCAAGGATTTTTCTTCAGCATTCTTTTGATCACCAGCACTTTTCTTTCTTTTGTAAGTGATCAGTTGTTGTTCCTTTTCCTTCTCTAACTCCTTGGTTTTCTCTTGTGCCTTCTCATCCTCAGTTCTTTTTCTTTTCTTTTCTTTCACTGCTGTACTCTCCCCCTTTTTGGATGCATTGGGGGCAGGGGTTTGTACCGCACAAAGTTTCTTGTGCACAGCATCATCAATGAGTGGTTGTAGACTGAGGAGATCCTCTTATCAATGGCTTTATGAACAATGTCATTGATGATGGAGTGATGAGAGGTAAGGATTGTTGGAATGCAACAACCATCTGCTTAGGGGGGTTCTGTCCCTGAGAGATAGTGCCAAAGGCAGAGGCTGGAGGCTCAGTGAAGTGAGAGGGTGAAGTGTTTGGGGAACCTTTGAATGAAGGTGCCATCTGTGGGTTAGTGGGGGCAGATGGACTTACATCCTAAGACTTCTTGGCAAGCAGTTCTTGTAGTCTGCTTACCTCAGACTCCAGGATGGTGTTGTGGGCTAGAACGTCATAGAAAAAGCCTAGGTCATCATCAGCAGATGTTGAATCACCTGACCTCCTGCTTGTAGCAGGATGTACATGCACGGGTGTAGACCAGTTTTAGCATGTGCCCCTTTTTCTTGGAACTGGGGACTTCCAGCCTCAGGACAATGTCCTTCATCAGTTGTTGCCTCTGGTGAGGTCTTAGCTATGTTACCAGCCTCAGTCTGATCGTGTGCTGATTCAGAAGAGGTGGCAGCCTCACCAGATGTTCGTATCTGCATATCCACACCAGGAGATAGAACAGTTAAACCATGGTGCTGTGGGTTGTCAGAAGCATGTTGATCCTCTTCCTCAATTGCTGTGGTTATCCCCTTTGTTGGTGTTTGTTGGGGAGGAGGAGAGGCATGCAGCTGAGTCAGCACATTTGCAATTGTAATGGTTGGACTTTGGGGGGCATTTGCATGGGGAGAGGGGATAGAAGCTGATTGCATCCGGGGAGAGGAATGCTCTTCAATGATAACCTCCTCAAGTGAGAGAGGTCTCAGCGATGTGGTTGCCCCTGATAAGGTTGCATCAGGATCCTTTTGAGAGGATGCCTGTGCGGTGTTGGCTGGTAGAGTCTCTGATACTGCTGGGGGGTTTAAACCAGCAAGTATATCCTGCCTTGGTGGTATAGGAGCATCTTCAGGGGACTCATCTCCCTGAATAGCTGTTTTGGGGCGTTTGGTTTTTGGTTTGGTGGGGACTCTGGATCTGGTGGTAGAAGCTGTGGGTTCCCTCTGCTTGGGTTTTAGCATTCGGGCAGCTTCTTTGAGAGTGAGGTCTGAGTTTTGCCTGGAGTATACCTCAGCCAGAACAGCTGGTGCAGGGACTCCAAGGCTAACAAGGCCATCAGATTTTAATTCATTTAAAATAATGGCCATCAGAAACCTGGGATATAATAGTTAGCGGTTTGCCGTAGGTTTCTAAGCCAAGTTCCTTATTTCTAGAAACACGATTTCAGAGAAATTTAGTGGTTGATGTTCTAGAATAGAATACAATACCTGTTGCCATTGGGATGACATTTGATCCCAAGAGGATGTCTTTGAAGCTAAGCATACATTTACCATGTGAAAGATAAGTTTTTCAGCATCATGGAAATGTTTCTTCAGAACAGTTGTAGCCCGAAGATCACCTTCATACCCATTATCGATAAAGGACATATCCAGTGTGCCCTTTGGGTATTCAGTCACAGTGGTGGAGTCATGTAAGTGTAATGCCTGACGAATGATGTTGGCTGTAACAACCACTGGTTTCTGGTTGATGAGGGACCGAACAGAGATTTGGCTAGTATACTCATCAGTATGAACAAAAACATTTGACCAGAATTGACTGAGAGATTCAGGGTAGATGGTCGGATTCAAGAGAAAGGCTGTGCGATATGGGGAATCCACCATTAGGTCAATTGCATTATCAAATTTGTTCCAGAAAGCCGACTTGGTAAGGTATGCAACGCAGTTATGTCGTGGTTTTAGACTCATGGTCGCCATGTTTGAGAGAGAGAAGGTCAGAAAATAACGGCTAATGAAACGTTTGAAGGAAAAGATAGGTATTTATAAAGTGGGATAGGAAAAGGCTGAAAGAAAACTACTGAAGGTTTTGGTGTGGTCATCAGCTGTTTGAAACTACTGATGACGTGGTATTAACCTTCAGAGGTTTAAAACGACTAATAGTGGTGGTGGTGTCATCAGTTGTTATAAAACAACTGAAGACTTGGTTTTGACCATCAAACGTTGAAACAACTGAAGACTTGGTGTTAGTCTTCAGTAGTTGTAAACTACTAAAGACATAGTTTTGGCTTCAGTTGTTTTAATGAAACAGTAGTTGTATAAACGACTGAAGAGAAATTTCTCATCAGCTGTTTTTGTCAATTCATAGCTTTTCAGCTGTTTCAGTCTGACCTCCACACTTACTCATCAGACTTAGATCTGATGTTTATCATGAGGAACAATACCAGCTGTCTTCTGATAAACTGCATCCTTCTTAGTGGATTTGGGTAAGGCCTTGGGTCTATCAGGTTGAGATGATTGTGGCACAAACTTGGTCTCAAACTCAGTTTTCATTTTATTTATTTCTAGTTTAATGAGCTCATCCGTTTGGAGTTTTAAACCCTTTTTGTACCAACATTCATCAGATAGATGATTGAATTTACCACAAATTTCACATGGTTTATTCTTCATCTTGGACATCTCTACTGCTGAAGTGGAAATACTGAGGTGTGATCTTCAGTACTTTCCTCCTATCAGTACTAGGTACTAAAGGATTTGTAACAGCTGAAGACTGGTAATTCAACTGTTTTCCATCCGTCCTAATAGACCGTTTGATGGATTCCTCAGCAGTTGTTAGTCCTTGTATTTCAACTGGTTTGAAATGCTTTTCAGATGTTGGGCCTCTTTCAGTACTTGGGGTATATAGAGGAACAACATCTGAAGTACTCAGCTTCATATGAGTCTCAGTAGTTCGACGAGCAGTCAATTTATTTGCTGAGATCTTAACACTGGTTTCATTCTCTGATCTTAGATTATCATTGGAGAATGATTCACACGATAATGTGGTTTGGAGATTGCTTTCACTTTCAGACTTAACTATGGAGTTAGGAGTAAAGTCTGTTGGTGGAGCAGTATGGTTGTAACCAATACCAAACTTCACATTTGAAGCAGTTTGCTTGCTAAGAAGCATTTCAAATCCCTTGCATGATGAGACCCAGCGGTCACAGTCAACTTGGGTCACTGCAAGTTTTTCTTTGAGACTCCTGTGGTCTTCCAGAATAACCTCTAGCTTGGCCTTTTCATTATTTAATTGGCATTTAAGCTTATAAATCTCATCACTTTTACTGTTAAGAGCAGACTCATACTCAGCTTTTCTTTTGAAAATGGTTTTCTCAAACTCAAGTTTCTGATTTATTAATGCTACATTTGCCTCTCTAATAGAGATACCAAGGCAGCTATGCATGATTCAGAACATAACTTTGCTTTAGCCTCTGAAGATACCTGAGTTACATGTGAAGATGATGCATTTGAACAGGAACCCTCAGTAGACTCCAGGGCCATGAGAGCAAGATTTCCGAACGGATTTTCACCACCATGTTGACTAGCACCAGCATAGTATTGCTCAGTGTGACCAGACAAGTTATCAGGTAAGCTACTCCAGTCAACGACTCTAGGTGTGAAGAAGCTGTGATGAGGTTGTGATTGAGATGTAGATGGTTGAGGTTCTGGTAGTGCATGAGGTTGTGGTACTATAGGAGCTTGAACTTGATTTGACTGTGGCATATAATAGCAGGGATAAGGATATGGCATTTGGCCCTGAGGAACAAAATATGCAGGAGATTGAGGTGTGATGAATGACTAGAACCAGCAGAATGTTGCCCTTTGGATTGTGAATTGTTATTTGGAAAAGTCAAAAAGGGTGCAGAGGTGTTAGATCCAGTTGATCTACACTCTCTTGCAAAGTGTCCAAGCCTATGGCATTTGTGACACTTCAACTTGCTCTTGTCAAAACTGACTTTGGTTTTGTCAGAGAGTCCAGGAAATTTCCTGCCAGTTCTCTTGTAGAATTTCTGAGATCTGATATTGATCAAGGCCATTTGGCTCAAAATATCCATCTCTTCTAAATCATCATCAGCAATGCCCTTCAAATCATCCATGATAAAGCATAGATTGTCACTATTATTACCAGAATGACAATCAACACTCACAAAGGCATGATTAGAATTGTTTGAGGTGCAATCAATATGCTCATCATAGTGGCATTCTGATCCTGCATACTCTGACTCATGACTTACCAAGGCAGTGTTTCCTGGTACAAAATCATCTGTGAGCTTTCCAGATGATGACAGTTTTCATTTCTGTTCTATCTCTTTCTCAATGTGAGCAATTTCCCATGGAGTTGGGTGAGAGATAGTTTGTCCAAATTTGCACTGGAGCGTAGGACAATAGTATATGTGTCCCATCTCTTAGGCAGTGATCTGAGAAATCTGTTATTCATGTGGCTATTTGTGTACTCATGTTTGACCATTTTTAATTCAGAGATCAAACAAGAGAACCGCTCAAACTGTTGAGTCAGTGTCTCACCCTTCCTATGAGAGAATGTCTCATATTATTGGGCAAGGATTTCTCTATTTTTTGCCAAGACCTCATCTGTTCCTCCAAATTGTTCTTTCAAGGCATTCCAGAGGTCATGGGCAGTTTCATAATGCATTAGCCCAGAATAGATTTCATTTGGCAGTGCTATGGCCAGAATTCCATGGGCTTTTGCATCAATCTCAAACAATTTCTTATCCTCATCTGAGTATTGCTCCCTCCTCTTCGGAACCATTTGATTGGTTTCCGGGTTATTCACCATAGGCTTGTGTGGACCATGTACAACTGATGTCCAACAACCTGAGCTGTTAACATACAGGTGATGGAGCATTCTTCGTTTCCATATGTTATACTCACTCCCAACCAGCATTGGAGGCTTGGTTGAGGAACCAGTATTGTGAGGATCATTGGAAGGAGTAGTCATTTTAGGTCCAAATACAATTTAATTCAAGCTTTTAAAAGATTTTACACAGACCACAATAGACTCAATGAAAACCAAGAATAAATCTCAGGATGAATGACCAAAAACACCGAAAATTCAATCTCTATAACCGTTTCTTGCAAAAATGCTAATTCAATCAAACTTGGATCTTAGATAGCAGTTTCAATGATCAATTATTAGATCGATCAATGATTAACCTATTCTGATACCATTGACAGGATCAGTGATCTCAAGTTTGATGGATTAGAGTGTAACGCAGCGGAATAAGAACAAGAATTAGACAAATTATAGCAAGAATTCGATATTCGTATGCATTAAGAACAAATACGGTTGTAACGAGAGAATATATTTCTGTGAAAAGGAATGTTTCAATAACATCAAATGTTTCTGCTCAATCATTCCCCCATTACAATTAGGTTGACACTCCTTATATAGAGTGCAATCACTGCTGATATCATGGGATAGTGACAACTGGCAGATTTAATACAAAAATAACTAACACTTAACAAACTACTGAAATGTTCACAACTACTGAGAACATATCAGAGAGTGCTAAGCACAAAATATAAAACTACTCATACTAAACTACTGAAACTAAACTACTGATTACAAAACTACTGAAAAGGGAAAATATAAAACTACTGAAAGAAAACCGTCACAACTACTGAAAAGTACCTCTTCAGCTGTTGTGACAACGTCTGATACTTGGTCTTCAGTACCTGTCTTCAGCACTTGTCTTCAGACTTTGTCTTCAGCACTTGTGTCTTCAGACTTTGTCTTCAGCACTTGTGTCTTCAGACTTTGACTTCAGCACTTGTGTCTTCAGACTTTGTCTTCAGCACTTTTGTCTTCAGACTTTGTCTTCAGCACTTGTCTTCAGACTTTGTCTTCAGCACTTGTGTCTTCAGACTTTGTCTTCAGCACTTGTGTCTTCAGACTTTGTCTTTAGCACTTGTGTCTTCAGACTTTGTCTTCAGCACTTGTGTCTTCAGACTTTGTCTTCAGCACTTGTGTCTTCAGACTTTGTCTTCAGCACTTGTGTGTTCAGACTTTGTCTTCAGCACTTGTGTTCAGACTTTGTCTTCAGCACTTGTGTCTTCAGACTTTGTCTTCAGCACTTGCCTTCAGACTTTGTCTTCAGCACTTGTGTCTTCAGACTTTGTCTTCAGCACTTGTCTTCAGACTTTGTCTTCAGCACTTGTGTCTTCAGACTTTGTCTTCAGCTGTTGTGGACTTCAGCAGTTGTTGTGACGTCTGTGGGACTTAAAGGTTTTTCTGATCCGGCTCATTGGTTCTTTTCGTCCAACAGGATTGAACGGGTGCTTCAAATATGGGAAGATGGGGCATATAGCCAAGGACTGCCGTACGGTCTGGTGCTTTAACTGTGGCGTGGAGGGCCACATAAGTATAGATTGTAAGAAGCCAAGGGCTGAGGGTTCTGGGGCGAAGAAGACGGGGAGTGAAGGACCGAGGGTGAGCACCAGGGCATTCAATATGACATAGGAGGAGGCTAGGACGGAACCCTTACGTTGTGTCCGGTATGTTTCTAGTGAACAAAACTTTAGCTTCTGTGTTATTTCATTCAGGTGCGAGTAAATATTTTATTTCTGCTGCTTTCTGTGCTAAGCTGCCTCATAGTAGTAGACGTGTTGAAGCGCCCTTTGACGTAGAAACTGCCATAGGTAAGTCTACCAGGATTACCGAGATGATAGAGGTTGTGATGTTGAACTTAAGGGTCATAAGTTTCCTCTTAGACCGTTAGTGATGACCTTAGCTGGTTTCGATTTTGTTCTTAGGATGGATTGGTTGGCAGACATCGAGGCGAACATTGTGTGTTGCAAGAAATTGATTAGCCTGACAGCACTTGACGGGAGTTCAGTACCTTTTTATGGGGATCGGGTCATGAGGATCCCAAAGGTAATCTCAATGGCGGTAGCGGGAAAGTGTATGAGGCGTGGGTGTAGCGCCTACTTGGCTTCTATAAAGGATGTGGATACGCCAACACCATAATTGTTAGATGTACCGGTTGTGTGTGATTTTCTAGACGTGTTCCCAGAAGACTTACCAGGAGTGCCACGTGATAGAGAGATTGAGTTTTAGATTGATCTGATACCAGGTGCCCAACCTGTTGCCAAGGCACCGTATCGGTTAGCTCTGACTGAGATAAAGGAGTCGATGGAGCAGTTGTAAGAGTTACTTGATAAGGGGTTCATTGGACCGAATATCTCTCCTTGAGGTGCTCTGGTCTTGTTTGTGAAGAAGGAAGATGATAGTATAAGGATGTGTATTGACTATCATGAGCTGAACAAGTTGACGGTGAAGAACCGATACCCCTTACCGAGAATAGATGATTTGTTCGATTAGCTTCAAGGTGCCAGTTGATTTTCAAGGATAGACCTTCGGTCTGGTTACCATCAGTTGAAAGTGAAGAGGAGGATATTCCTAAAACAGCTTTCACACGCGCTTTGGTCACTACGTGTTTCTTGTCATGTCTTTTGCTTTGACCAATGTGCGAGTTGCTTTTATGGATCTGATGAACCATGTATGTTGACCTATGTTGGATAAGTCAGTGATTGTGTTTATTGATGATATCCTGATTTATTCAAAGAATGAGGAGGAGCATGCCGGTCACATTCGGGAGGTTCTAGAGGGGTTGAGAAAGGAGAAGTTGTACGCCAAGTTCTCCAAGTGTGAATTTTGGTTGCGCAAAGTTTAGTTCTTGGGTCATGTGGTGAATCCTGACGGGATTATGGTGGACCCAGCAAGGGTGGAGGCGTTGATGCAATGGAAGTCTCCAAAGATGCCATCCAAGAGTCGTAGTTTCTTGGGTTTGGCGGGCTATTATAGACGATTTATCCAAGACTTCTCTAAGATTTCTTCTCCACTACCTAAGTTGACCAGGAAGGATGTGAAGTTTGTATGGGGTCAAGCTCAAGAGAGGGCGTTCAAGAATTGAAGGCGAGGTTGACTCAAGCTCCAGTTCTGTCATTACCCAATGGAAGTGAACATCTGGTGGTTTATTCTGATGCTTCCAACTCGGGGTGGGGGTGTGTGCTAATGCAAAGAAGGAGGTTATAGCTAATGCCCTTAGCCAAAAAGAGAGGCCTGAGCCGATTCAGGTGAAGGCGTATGAGATAATCATGACCTCTGATGTGATGAAGAAAGTTGAAGAGTTTCAAGATGAGGCATTGGAGTAAGATCATGTTAACTCAGAAAGAATGAGAGGTCTGGTTAGGGAATTGGGTGAAAACACACTTGGTGTTAAAACCCGATTTGGACGGGTGTGGATTCCTCGTTTTTGGGATCTACGGGTGAGGATTATGGATGAAGCTCACAAGACTCGATACTCCATTCATCCAGGTGCCACAAAGATGTATCAAGACATGAAGAATGATTATTGGTGGCCGGTAAGAAACGTGACATAGTGGTGTATATGAGTAAATGCTTTACTTGTTTACATGTGAAGGCTGAGCATCAGAAGCCGTATGAGAAGATACAACCTTTGGACATACCGGAATGGAAGTGGGAGCACATCACCATGGATTTTATTATGAAGCTGCCACGTACCCCGAAAGGGTATGATGCTATACGGGTGATTGTTGACCGGTTGACGAAGAGTGCTCACATCTTACCGATTCGCGAGACATATTCATCTGAAAGGTTAGCTAGTCTTTTCATCAAAGAGACTGTAACTCGTCATGGTGTGCCGATGTCTATTGTGTCTGACCGTGACATTTGGTTTACGTCTAAATTCCGGATGAAATTCCACGACGCCATGGGGAAGAGGTTACATATTTGCACGGCTTATCATCCCAGACTGATGGTCAGTCAGAGAGGACCATTCAAACATTAGAGGACATGCTTCAGGCATGTGTTATTAATATTGGGAGAAGTTGGGATGACCACTTACCATTACCTAAATTCTCAGACAACAACAGTTATCATGCCAGCATTGGTATGCCACCTTATGAGATGCTATACGGTAGGAGATGCAGAACACCCATTTGTTGGGATGATATTGGTCAAAAAGAACTAGGGAGCGTCGAGGTGATCAAGGCTACAAATGAGAAGCTCTAAAATATCAAGGCTTCATAAAGGCAGCCAAAGATAGATAGAAGTCGTATGTTGATAGACGACGCAGACCGATTGAGTTCCAGGTGGGTGACCGGGTTATGTTGAAGGTCTCACCTTAGAAGGGTATCATTCATTTATGAAAGTGGGGCAAGTTGAGCCCAAGGTACATAGGCCCTTTCCGAATCATTGCTCGAGTAAGAGAGGTGGCCTATAGACTAGAGTTACCAGATGAGTTAAGTTGAATTCAGCCGACATTCCATGTATTTAATTTGAGAAAGTGCTTAGCAGATGAAGAAATGATTATTCCACTAGACGATATCAAAGTAGACGAACGGCTCAATTATGTGAAGCAATGAGGGGCAATCATCGATCTTAAATAGAAAAGGATGAGAAATAAAGTGGTTCCTCTTGTTCGTGTACAATGGAAGCATAGGAAAGGATCCGAATCAATGTGGGAGACTGAAGAGAAAATGAGACAGCATTACCCACGTTTGTTCGAGGAATAACAGGTTTCGGGGATGAAACCTATATAAGGGGGTGGACTTGTAACACCCGGATATTAACTTTGAAGCCGACAAAAGAAGAAAAAGAAATAAAGTCGAAAGTCAGGGGACAAAACTTGCCAAAACGCGAGAAAGTTCGGAAAAGAAAGAGAATAAGAGGAGATAAAAAGGGAGAAAAGTTGGTTCGAGTTGGTTCAAGAGAGCAAAATCATCATGTAGCGGACCTAATCGAAGCTCTTCTCATTGTGGTCATTTGTGTGAGTTCTAGGACCCCTCTTTGAAACATTTTTGGTCGATTTTGGGGCTGGAACACATCTAAAATCAGGTTTTGGTGTGTGTATGTGTTTGACCCATTTATGTATGTGTATGATTTGTTTGGGTCTTGTGTTTTGGCATGTGTGTGCTTGAATGGTGTTGTGGTACGCATTCCGAAGGTTTAGGATGGTTGATTTGGGCTTAGAATGGGTTTGGATGAGCTTGGAGGTCGAAAATGGCATATTGGGTTCGGGATGATGTGCATTGTGCAGCAGCTAGGGCTAGGCAATCGAATGGAGGCCATACGGCCAATTGAGGTGTGATTGAGGTTCATTCGCATGATTGGGAGCCCAGTCACATAATGCCCATCCGCATTAGTTTCATCCGCATTAGCACGATTCACATAGGACTCATACGCATTGAGCTCATCCGCATTGGTCCATTCGCAAGATTGGGTGTTCATTTGCATGAGCGTTCATCCGCATTAGTCCATTCGCATGATGTTGAGTCGCATAGAGGGCATGCAATTGAAGGGTGCCCATATGCCCAAATATGGTTGTTGTACCCGAGGAAAAGCATAGTTTAGTGACTAACTTTTGCGGAAAGTGCAGATGTAAGTTTTGACATGAAAGATCTCGTAAGTTCATGTAAGATGACTATTGAGGTCATAGTGGGTATGTTGAGAATGATGATGATGATGATGATGTTGCATGACTACGCATGCTATGTATGTATGATGTTGGCCTGTGTGATGTTGTTGACTGTGTATGTTATGTTCCTTGTTATGATGTATGTTTATCTTTCATATGGCTTTACGTGTTATGTTAATGAATGAAATGAAAGTAGTATGTAACGTAAAGCGAAAGATAATGAAAGAGGGACATGAAGTAAGAATGCATGCATTAATAAATGATGAAAGTGAAGGAAGTCTTGCAAACAAAGTATGTTGGAACACGCCATTAAAAGGTGTAGCCCAACGGTGTGTGGGTTCGCTACTCCGGGAGGATGCACATCGGGGTCTTTCTATGTATTTGACCATTTGTATAGCCCTATTGCTGCCTACCCTAGGTACTGCGAACAGAGGTACGATACACCATTATAGCTGGTCTATGATAGGCCTAGGTCTAGTACCAAGAGTGACTAGATCTAATGGGTGTGTGACATCATTGATATTGTCATCAATGGAGTGGTTATCAGCATCAAGAAATTCCTAATCACTGTCACCACCTCCATTGTTTTCTTCCACATTTGAAGTATCTTTATGTATTGTGGAGCCTCTGAGCTGGAATTTGAAGGCATTCCAGATGTATCAACTAAGTTTGTCATTGTGATGCTCATAGATACTTCATTTGTAAGAATAGTTTAAACTGGAGCTGAAGATGTGTTACTTGAAGGTCTTCTCAGCTCAAATCTTGGATCAGGATCACCTGTTGATAAGATTTCTGCAGATCGTGAAATAGTCTCGCAAGATTTTTTAAAATTGTTTGTAACTAAATCAATATCAAACACCCAATCAAGACCACAACCAGCCACACATGGTGTGTGTTCATTGAAAGTCACATTGGCTAACTCCTCAACAATTCTAGTTCTGAGATTGTATACTGTATAAGCCTTAGCTTGGGAAGAGTATCCAATAAAGTTTCCATCATCTGATTTCTCAGCAAATTTGGCAATTTTATCTTTGTTATTCAAGATGGTGCAAGGACATCCAAATGACCTAAGAAAGCTGATGAAAGGTTTCCTCTTGTACCAAAGTTCATAAGGAGTCTTTCCATGAGTCTTAACCACTAAACCTTTGTTCTGCATATAGCAGGTAGTGTTGACTTCCTCTTCCCAAAAGGTGATGGGCAGCTTAGAATCAGATAACATGGTTCTTGTATCTTAAATCAGTTTCCTGTTTCTCCTCTTAGCAACACCATTCTGCGGAGAAGTCCCGGGAGCACTGAATTGTCTTGTAATACCTTTTTGATCACAAAATGTATCAAAGATTTGGTTCTTGAATTGAATTTCTTGATCACATCTTATGGTTTTGACGTTGTTATCAGATTGATTCTCAATCCTTAGGATGAAATTCTTTTGAATCTCACGAGTCTGATCCATAGTTCTAATGAAGAAGACACAAGTGAATCTTGTAAAGTCATCTGGGATCACTAAACAGTAAGAGGTCCTTCCTAGACTCATTACAATGGTGGTGCAAAAAAGATCCATATGTAACATGTGTAGGGGTGTAGTGATGGAGTTTCTTTCCTTAGGCTTATGAGATACCTTGTGTTGCTTCCCTTTCAGGCATGCAACGTAATGATCATAACTTGAAAACTCTTTCTTTGGCATTCCAGTTACCTAATCATTCTTAATAAGTTTATTCATGTTCTTAAAGTTTACATGGCACATTCTTTTAGCCATAGGAAAAACTCATCACTATTGGCTTTAGACAGAAAGCATGAAACTTGTCAAGAGGGAGATGTTTCTTGCAAGTCCATCTTCTACATGTTCCCTCTCCTAGGGGCTCTAAGCAGAATATGCTCATGAGGTATGACCACCCCGAGCTTGAGAAAATGCACTCATGCTTAGTAAAGAGCATGTTATGACTCTGATCACAAAATTAGGATACACTCAGATGATTGTACCCAAGCTCCTTGACAAAGTTTACCTTTTCAATGTTGAGCTTACCATTTGCGACCTTGCGACTTCTAGAAATGCAACCACCTTCGTCTCCACCAAAAGCAACTGGCCCTCCACCAATCCTTTCAAAGTTCTGGAGCACTGACCCACTGCCAGTCATGTGCCTGGAACAGCCACTGTCAATGATCCAGACATTCTTGTTTGTCTTGAGTTGTCCCTACACAAAGAAAATGATTAGTTAAGCCTTACTTTTCGTGGGCTAACTAGAGAAATAGAAGGTAATGCAACAGTATTAGATCCTATAGTAGTGGTTTGAGGATCATGAGGTGTTATTGATGTAGAACTTCGAGTCACTTGGTCTTTCTTTGACTTCCATAGCACCTTTGGAAGTTTGGACTTGACCTTCAACATTTCGGAAGCTTTTGAGACTTTGGATGTTTTGATAACTAGTCCTTCGGAAGATTCTGCAGACACTGCAGCAGACTTCAGTGCTTCGGACGTATTCCTTCCTTTCGAGACCAAATTCCTTCTGAAGACAATTTTCAACTTGCCCTCATCTTAGTTTTCGAGCTTCCGAAGTAAACAGATTTTCCTTCTGAAGCTTGAATCTCCTTGGAACTCATGGAAGGCCTTGTCCTGGTCATGTGAAGAGTACCTTTAGGATTGTGTGGAAATTCCTCATCAAGACGAGCAGTACTTTCACACATGACACACTCCATTTTCTTCTTCCTAATAGTCTTCTGCTGAGAACAAGGCTGACTTTGATCACATCCCTTCTCCACCTTTATCTTGCAAATGCTGAGACAGTCCTTTTTGGCTGAGGATTATTCTTGGAGTTGGATGGTCCAGGTTGTGTAGCAGTGGTACATAACAGATCAGTCTTCTTCTTGGTGCTGAGATGAGTTGAAAATGAACCTGAACTCTTTACCACTTCAAATCCTGCAGAGATAAACGCTTGTTTCTACTTGGAATCAAAAGTGGCCTTGATCTCTTGAGCCTTCTAATCTTTTCTTCTTCTCCTTAGAAGGATAGTGGCCTTTCCTAGAATCCTCCTCTTCACTCTTCTTAGAGGAATTCTTCAGTATCACTTCTTCATCCTCTTCACTCAAAGGATCTATGAGAGGAAGCTCATCTTCACAAGTTCCAAACCTAGGTGATCTTACAGATAAGATTGTGTGTAGATGAGCTATCTCATTAGAACCCAGTCTCTGCTGTTTTGATAGCACACCTTGTTGTGCAGGGATGACGATATCATGTTCTTAAACGTCTTTTCTTCAAGAACACACTTTTCTGCACTGACTTTGCTGATCACAAGCTCAGCCTAGCACCCATTCAGCTTTGTTATGAGATCCTTGATCTGAGTCCTAAAATTTGTATGCTCATTTTTTTGAACGGCAATAGTTTTCTCTAAGTCCTCTATTTTCTGTTTATAATCATTTTCAGACTTTCTAAAATAAACTTTTAAGATGTTTAAGGACTCAAGATCAGATCTCATTTCTAAGTTGCATGACCTGTATTTGTTAACTTTAGCAATGCATTCAGGGGTACATATATTTCTAATACCATGGCTTCATCATGATCTACCACCAGTGCTTGGTTTGGAGAAGCATCTGCCACCTCAAAGCTCTAGTCAAAGCCTCCTTCTTCAATAGAAACTACATCTTGCTGCTTTGGATTCCTATTCTGGGTAGCCTGGTTAGTGTAGTTTGGTCTGGATTGTGCTTGGCCACCACTTGTTCTTGGTGCCTTACACTCCCTAGCAAAGTGACCCATGAAGTTACAGTTGGAACACTTGACTTTGCTTTTGTCCTGTCCAAACTTTCCACTAGTTGCATTGCTGAGGAACTTCCTTCCAGTCCGCTCGTATAACTTCTTGGCTCTGTGAGTGAGAAGAGCCATTTGTTGGACTATTTCCATGTACTCCAGATCATCTAGATGGATACAGTCTAGGTATTTAAGGGTGAAAAAAGAGCTGCCACAACTTTCATTAGAAGACACAAAGGATTGTGAAAAACTTGTCTCTTGGAATAGGCTTCCTTGATTGTAGTTCTCCCTTGGTGTCTTAGTGAAGGTCATGAAATGACCCTTTTGTGAGTTGTCAGGGTAGCATATGAGATGATGTTAGGGTTCTATGCTATCCAGTTCTCTTGATAACCACACTGTAGTGTGTCCATTGCCTAGGAAGTAAGGACATGAACTTCCTTATAATGTCCTATTCTCAAGAGCAACTCCTCCATCAACTAGGGTATCCACAATCTCAACATACCTGAAATATTGCTGAGTCATGGTTTCACCTACTTTGAAGGTGAAGTTTCCAAACTGCTGGTTTAGGAGATCCTTCTTGTTTTCCTTGGTTTCAGAGGAACCCTCATACATCAGTTGCAATGCATCCCACAACTACTTAGCTATTTTGCATTTCTTGAAACATCTGTATAGAAAGTTAGGAAGAGCAGTCTCATGGGTTGTTATGGCTTTCTGGTAAATCTCTACTCTCTTCCTATCTTCATCAGAGTAGTTAGCCACAACCTTGGGGATCATACCACCACCAGTAGCAGAAAGGGTGCTAGGTATGTAAGGTCCATTCTCAACAGACTCCCAAATTCTTGAATCTAGATACCTGATGAAACCTTCCATTCTTTGGCACCAGGTGTCAAAGTCATCAAGAGTGATTAGTGGGGACTTATTCATGGTTCCAGTTTCCATATCACTATTTTAAATGGCTGCCATTTGAAAAGGTTAGTATTTGTGTCTGTGAGGGATCTAAAGATGGTGAGATCTTATATCAAGAGCCTGGAATGCTCTCATACCAAATGCAGGACCGGTGAAGGGTGGTCACTTACAACACAACAACACAAAGAGGAGATTAACTAGACTAATCAAATAGTGAGACTGGATTAACCACAAGAGATGATACAAAGAACACAATTAAAAAAGAGTCAGAACAAGATAGCAAAATATACAATGAGATGGTTTTCAAGATTGCAGTATATTGCCTTCTCAAGTTCTTTGTCAAGTGTTACAAAGCATAAAGGAAAGTTACAAGTACTTGAGATACATATACTATGTCCTATAGCCAGCCATACTTTGAAGGCCAGCTGCATACAATGACTAGACAGAACACAAAATCAATTGTAGAGTCAAAAGGCAGATTGCCTTTTGACTTGTGACTATGACATGCATAGCTCACATCCTAATACATTATGAAAAGGATAAGGTACAGGAAGTAGAAAGTTATAGACTCAAGACCTCAATGTACATTTACTAAAGCATGGACCTTTTCACCAACTCATGTAAGTTGTTGACTTTACAGAGTTGCAGCGGAAAGGGGTCCAGCTTTATGTAATGTACATTTGATAAAGCATGTATACTAAAAGTCTTCGGAAGAAATATGTCTTCAAGTGTTGGCTTCGGAAGACTTCATCTTTAGCTTTGGAAGATATTGGTCTTGGCTTCGGAAGATTTCACACATAGAATATTTCAGTTGCATGTGTGAAACTTTTGAAGCATTCTTTTTCAATGTACTTGTGCAGCATGCCGGAGACTTGAAGTGTTTGGAGTTGCATCATGTTGGACCTTGAAAGGATCATACATACCAATTCAATTGGTGTGTGGATGGTTGTTCTGTTGAGATTTCCACAAATCCAAGAATTCATCCGGATGAAGATTCTGCTCATAGAAGAACCAAGTGTGGCTAACCGCATTTGTATATTCAGAAGTCATAAAACAAATGTTGACAAGTGTTCGTTCTTCCACATTAACAAATGTGGATAGCTTCGAAAAGATGTGGACAATATTTTGTTCATCCGCATTTGCCAATGCAGATGACCAGAAAAATTCGCAGAAGTATTTGTTCATCCGCATTAACCAATTCGGATGACCAACATACTAATGTGGAAGATCAAGTAAACATATGATGATCAACTGAACTCATCAGAATTGCCAATATGGATGAACAAGAAGATATGCGAATGAAGACTTAGACTAGTTCTGATGTATAGGTCAGGGGTAGTTTAGTCATTTTGTACAAAGCAACTTGTCTGTCTATCAATTGAATAGACAACCTCGTACATGAGGCGACACAATATAGACAATTAGAATATTTTGTATTCCCTAGGTGCATTATCATTGTTCTGGCTAAACCTCTAGCATTCATTATAATCAATCACCTACATCAATATATACAAAGCATTTATGAGTATATTCTTGCATTAACTGTTTATTGATTGATTGTTTCCGCCATTCATTCTCTGACTTGATTACCATATTCGATCATACGTTAGATTCTCATTCTCACCAACCCGGGATCCGAAGAGAACTTGATTGACCGGGTGATCAAGTTGCTAAAAGATTGCTCAATCACCTCTGTTTAGTAAACAAGCAAATTATACTCATCAAAAGTTGCTGTTCAAGCTATCTCTTTCAAGAACAAAGCAACAGTCTTCATTCTCGAAACTGCGAACAGTTGATAGAGCAAACATTAAACTACAAGAAACCCAGAAAAGTAACAGATCTCATTCTGAAACCTATTTTGGATGATTTAAAGCAGTTGGACTAATTGAATCTAAAACTCATCTAATCTATACTAAAACAAGTTAAAAGTAAATGTTAAAATGGATTCTCATATTTTTTTAAACTTGGTCATACACCAAAACCTCTAATGCTCAAACATAAATCTAAGTTTAAGTAGTGGAAAATCAGATTCATAAATTACATCATAGGTGTAGATCCTGAGTTTTGGATCTCAGTATGCAAGGGTCCACACATCCTGGTCACCCTGTCTACATATCAAGTTACCATCTACAAGAAAGCAAGAATACCCACTAAAGATCTGACTCTTGATGATGAAGATTACAAGAAAATGAAGATTGATCACAAAGCTTACTCCATCCTCACTCAAGCATTTAAGATGGAGGTACTAAAAAGACTGAAGAAGTATGGTACTGCTAAAGCTGTATGGGATGCACTGTGAATTATGTGTGAGGGAAGCAGTGAAGTTGCAGAAATTAACAAGGATAAGATTGTTAATCAGTACGAAACATTTCATCACTCCAAGGGGGAGTACATATCCAAAGAACTGCACAAATTTGTTCATTTGGTAAATGACTTGGAAATCATGGGATTCACTTACAAGGTCAAGGAATTAAACAAGAAAATGCTGCACAATTTTCTAGAAACCTAGAAACAAAATGTAACCATGTTAAAGAACACTCTTGATCTTGAGAGTACAACTCAGAATATAATGATAGCCAAGATAGAAGAATTGGAGTTAGATGAAAGAAGCAGACACTTGGGAGGACCTAAAGTTATTGAGGCATACAAATGTCCATCAGAATCTCATTCTGTGGAAAATGTCTTCATTACTGAGGAGGATGATTCATTTCTTCAAGAGATCAAATAATTACCACAGGGTTCATTGCAACTCCATCAACTAATCATCCATCAACATCATCCCAAGCATCTAGATTCACTACTACTCCCACAAACCATCTCATGACCCAAGATCCAAAGAACAAAAGGCAACTTACAAGCCTTGTTGCAAACTTTGAAGCATATTTAGGAGGAAGACTCACATAAGCACATCTAATCCAGGAAGACTTAGAAGAAATGGATCCACATGATGTAGAAGAAATGGATCTGCAATGGCAAATGGCCTGATTGCTATGAGAGCAAAGAAAATTTCAGAAAAAGGCAGAAAGCTGAGCCTTAATGAAAACACAAAGCTTGGATATGATATATCCAAATTGAAGTGCTTCAACTATGGCATGGTTGGCCACTTCTCAAGATAATGCAATGCCCCTAAAAGAAACAACTTTCAATGGAATTCTCAAAGCCAGTCATCCTCATAGTCAATACAAGCTTCACTCCAATAATCATCAGCAGCAGTATCATCATCCACAACAACATCAATCTTATGAAAATGAACTTCAACTAACAAACCAAGCTCATGGAAGCAGTCTGTCATCTGAAAATGCTCTTGTGATAAGCAAGATAGAGTACGTGACTGGACCCTGTATGCAGAGGAAGTCAAGCCTCAATTTCAAAATCATGCACTCATGGCTCATATCAACGATGGTCCATCTCCAATCCCTACTGAGGTAAAATCTAACCTACGTAGTGAAAAATGTATTACTAAATTGCAAGGTTTATAGAGCATAACCATAAATTTGTAGATAAAATCAAAAAGGAAAAGGTTAAGTCAGAGATGCTCAAGATATAAATAAAAGGCTTTGAAATCAAAATAAAATCTCCCATATCTGACATTGAGAAATTACATGGTGAAAAGTACATTCTTCGAGCGAAAAACGAGCAACTGACTAAAAAGTTTGCTCAATCTAAGGCTGAACATACACTTACTAAAGTGGAACTGGAAAAGTTTCAACTATCTTTGGTTAAGCTGCAAGAGATGCTTGATTCTCAAAAGAATCCTAAGGACATTTATAGGATTGAGTATAACTCATCTCCTCCACCATATAATGAAAACTACACTGTCATGCCTAAATCTGTTACACTCAATGAGACAATTGATACTAAAACTATGGAACCAAAATCTATAGTAAAACAAGTAACCAATCCTCAAAACAAACCTGATGTTTATATTGAAACAAATGAGGAGAAAATAATATTAGGTCATCCAATCAAGATTAAAGAGTGTTCACACAAGACAGTGAGTATCATTAAACCTGCCAGCCCAAGCAAGGCTATTGTTCTTTTTGTGAAGTTCATACCAGCCATTTCAAAAGGAAAGAAAAAATTTGTGAAGTCAGTGAAAGCATCGGTGGAAAGCAGTTCTGATAATGAGAGCAAATCTCCAAATAATTCAAGCAAATGAGACAAGGTTTCACTATAAAAGAAACATAAGAGCTCGCCTATTTCAGAAACTAAAATTAAGTCCGACCCACAATCTTCAAAATTAAGACACGGAGGTGGTTTTGATATATGCAACAAAGAACATGTTGATCAGTTTGAGAAAGAGGTAAAAAAAGGGTTGAGGAAACAAAAACATCCTAAAATAGTTAACAACCGGTGGGCTGTGAAACAAACTACAAATAAGGGTGATCTTGATTCCTTCCCCAAGCAAAAGAATACAACTCTATTGAGAGTGGGTAAATCACCTAAACCCACCAAACCAAAATCTTATTCAAGAAACAAACAAAATTCTATGACATATGTAACATGTTTAATCACAAAACAGAAGAGGCTTCTAAACAGTACTGCTCTATCTGTGACATGAATAATCATTCCACCAAAAACTACTACTTTAACAAATATTGTTCAGTCTATAATGTAAGCAATCACAATACATCTAATTGTTACTTTAATTAGAAGGGATTGAGAATTCCCAAAAACAAGCCCATCTCAAAAACATCAGATGTGAAACACACTGTCAGACCTAATTTTCACAACAATCAATCTAGGATATCAAGATCAACAAATGACAGGAGCAACTTGAAGGAATTATGGAAGGGTCAAAGAATACATCACACAATGAAACCTAACATTGAACTTCCCAAACCCAAATTAATTTTTGATAATGAAAATCGGGTTAAATTTCTACAAAGAAACAGAGACCAAAGTTTTCAAAACTCCTCTGACTCTTTAGTAGATGTTGATGAGATGACACAATCTAGTTACTACCAAAAATCTCCAAGGAAACCTCTATCTAAACAACAATTCATAGGGAAATACCAAGAGGTCACTATCATTAATAGTAGATGTTGATGAGATGACACAATCCAGTTACTTCTTTTTGCATGCAAGGTCATCCATATAGGTCCAACAGTCAAGGGTATATGGACAGTGGATGTTCTAGACACATGACTAGAGATCACTCCCTCTTCATGACTTCAAGCAAATATAATGAACTACGATTGTATTTGGAGGAGATTCACAAGACGTAAGAATTACTTGTGAAGCATGTGTGACAAATGGGATGCTGAGCTTTGATAAAGTGAACTAATATGAACAACTTAACTTGAATCTTCTAAGCGCGTGTCTGTTAGGATCAGTGATTTAAGTTTGATTAATTAGAGTAGATTGCAGTGGAATTCAAACAATGAATTAGACAATTTAGCAAGAGCTCAATTGATATTCAATGGAATAGTACATGGTTATAGAGAGAGAGAGAATTCTGCAAAAGGAATATTTCATTCAAATGCTTTCGTGCTGGCTGAAAGTCACACATTACAATTAGGTCAACATTCCTTATATAAGGAATGTGACGTCTGCTAATGTCACTTGATAGTGACATCTAACAGAATTATACAAACAACTGAAACTATGCAAACTACTGAGAATGTTCTCAACAACTAATCACATCTCATAGAATGCTAAGTACAAGAACATAAAACTACTGAACTAAAACTACTGAAACTATAAACTACCAAAAGGTAAATTACAAGTACTGAAAAGGAGAACCATCACAACTACTAAAGTTAATAACTTCAGCTGTGGTGACAACTACTGATCACTCTGGTCTTCAGCCTTTGTCTTCAGTAGAAATCTTTAGATCTTGTCTTCAGACTTTGTCTTCAGACCTTGTAATTAGCTGATGTCTTCAGCTGTTGTGATCTTCTTCAGCAGTTGTATTGTCTGTGGGACTTGGAGGTTTTTCTGATCAGGCTCATTGGTTTTTTTGGTCCAACAAACTCCCCCTGAACCAATGCAGCCAAAACCTCTATGTTTATTGATGATCCCACTTATTCTTTGGCAGAAACACCCTCTTGATTAGCTTCAGAGGTAATCATGTAAGCATAGGCCAGGAAAAGGTTTCTGATCTTTTGATTGGCTAAGTGTGGAAGGGAACTCTATCTTGGGGAAACTGGACACAGAGTCTTGTCCCAACCATGAAACTTAATTCCTATTGATGAGTCTGTAAGACTCTCTTGCATAGGCCTCAAGAAGAACAACTTGTTTCTCCTTGGTGAGTTCTTCTGCTTCTCCCTCAAAGAAGAACTCGGGCCATAATATTCAGACAGATACCTTATTGTCTTCCCATTCTTCAACTCAACAGTTGTGATCTCTCTGTATGCGAATTCATCTGGATGAGAGCCTTCTAGCAACAACTGGAGTTCACTCTTTTGAAGATCTTCAAGTCTCTTGTATCAACGTCCCTTCTTGATCATTTTGTTCTCAAGCAGAGTTTAGGGTTGTCTTTGAGTTGTGTGCTCTCTTGAATTCTTCTATAATCTCCCAGGGTCCATAGCCAACATAATTGCAGCATTCAAGTCTTTTCCCTTGGCCATGATATCTACTTGGTATGTTCTTCTTGTGTATTCTGAAACTTACCCTAGGGTCTGGCCAATCCTCACTCTTTCTCTTTGATGTTGGAATGTATGCCTAAGAGTGTACAACCTCAGAGCTTGTTTCTTCATTGCTTGAAGGATGAGGACTGAGGAAGTCTTGTCAACCATTTGAGATATTGGTCATCATTTGCTTCGGTTGTTCTACTTCTTCAATCTTCACTTTCACCTTTGCATTTGCAAGTCAGTGTGACATCTGTTGACTTCTGGTCAGGTCTTTTAAGTTTGAGAACAGCAGATTGCAGCTGCTTCATTCTCTCCTCTTCTTCTTTTTCTTCTACCCTCAACACCTTTCTCCTCCTTCTGGTGTATCACTGGGTGTGGTTTGAGATGGTTTTTGGGTATGGAATTGGTTTGGTGGGTGAGTTGTGGGTTTTTTTGGTTTAGTGATAGAATTGGCAATTTATGATGATTGCTTTGAGGGTTTGTTTTTGAGGGTAGTATGAGAAGCTGATCTAGCATTTAGTGGTGAGTTTGGCTTTTGAGAGCTTTGCCATCTCATTTCTCTCCCAGCACCTGCTTCATCCTGTGCTTCGTGATCAACCCTTTATAGCTTCTACAGAACAGATTTTCTTGGTTATCTCAAGATACTGTCTCTGGACCAGACTCCATCTCTATCAATGATCTTCCTAAGAATTTGGCAATAACCTCATCATAATGTTAGGATCTCAGCCCTTGTTTTAATCGATTGAACAGATTAGCAGCGGAATAGCTCAGAATTAGACAAATTCAAACAAGAACATTGATATAAAACGATAAAAGAATTTTGTTATAGAGAGAGAAATATCCGACAAAAGGAATATTGCATTAAGATTGTCGGCCTCAAAGGCACGATTACAGGTGAGTCATCTTTCCTTATAAGGAAAGAATGACGTAGGCTGATGTCACCTGAAAGTGACATGTAACCGTTTTATAACTACTGATGTTTACAACTACTGAAGATGTCAACAACTGACATCTTCTTACAAATGTTCCTAAGTGTTAAACATCTTATTTACAACTACTGAAAAACATAAAACTACTGAAACTACAACAACTGAAGAACAACCTCTTCAGTTGTTTACAAGTACTGAAAAGAAAAATAAACAAACTACTGAAAGGAAAAGAAAACTACTGAAGAAGAAAACCCATCACAACAACTGAAGAAGCCCTCTTCAGCTGTTGTCATCAGCTGTTAACATCAGCTGATGTCTTCAGTACTTGAACATCAGACTTTGTCTTTCAGCTGTTGATCTTCAGTCTTTGTCTTCAGTACTTGTTGAAGTCTTCAGACTTTAGATCTTCAGCTGTTGTCTCAGTCTTTGTCTTCAGTACTTCAGACGTTTTCAGCAGTTGTATTCTTCAGACTTTGTAGAACAGCTGATCAGGTCTTCTTCAGCTGTTGTGATGTCTTGTGGGACTTAGAGGTTTCTCTGATCAGGCTCATTGGTTCTTTTGGTCCAACAAACTCCCCCTGAACCAATGCAGCCAAAACCTCTAAGTTATTGACGAGTCCCACTTATTTTGGCAGATAGATTGGTCTCTTATCCTCTTGATCAGATGAGAAGTGACCCTTTTTCAGCACCGGCCTGGGAAGAAGTCTCTGATGATCTGTTTGGCATGATATGGTTGGGAGCTCTGTATTGGGGACTTGGACACCGAGCTGTTGCCCCAACCATGAGATCTACTTCCCGTGTATCAGCCTATATGATTCCCTGGTGTAAGCCCTTAAACATGATTTGCTCATCCATTGTCAGCACCTCGGGCACACCATCAAATAATCCTTCTCGGCCATACACTTCAGATATGTACTTGGCCTGTTTTCCATTCTTGAGCTCAACCGTGGTTATTTGTCTATAAGCAAACTCATCTGGATGAGTTCCTTCTAAGAGCAGGTTGAGCTCTTCTTGTTTGAAGTTTTCAAGTCGTTTGTAAACCAATCCCTTCTTTATAATTTTGTTCTCTAACATCTTTTGAGGTGGTTGTTTGGCTTCATAGGCTTTCTTGAACTCTTCAACAATTTCCCAAGGGGACACTACAAGCACCACAGTGATGTCTTCGTCGACAACTCTCTTCACTTGGCCCTTGTATCTTGAAGGAATTTCTTTCTTGACAATCCGGTGTGCCACCCTAGGATCAGGCCATATCCTTACTCTTTCCCTTTGGTATTGAAAGGTATTAGCAAGGGTGTACAATCTTAATACTTCTTTCTTCATGCTGATCATTGAAGAGGATGTAGCATATGCTTTGTCAATGCTTTTCAGCATTTCCTCATCATGTTTTTGCATCTGTTCCTCTTCAATCTTTATCATTACATCATGCATTTGAGAAGCAGGAGTGATGGACATTGGTTTAGCCTTAGGCAAAGTAATGACTGCAGAGAGTGGCAGTCTGTCTTCATCCTCCTCTTCATCTTCATCAGGCCTCAGTACCTTTCTTTTCTTTTGGCTAGGTACATCACTGGCAATGGGTTTTAGGGGTAAAGGATTTGGTTTTGTGGGTTGGATGGTTGGTTTAGAGGGTAAAGGGTTGTTTTAGTGGGTTGTGGAGATAGTGATTTTGAGGATTGAGGCTTTTCAGACTGTTTTAGCATTTTGGCTGTAAGGGAGGCTTTGGTAATTTTGTCAGTTCTTTTCGATTCCCAACACCAGCTTCATTCAATACCTCAATCACTAACCTTTGGAGTATTCTTCAGACGAACAAATCTTGGTGGTTATTGCCAAGATGTTGTCCCTGGTCCAGGCCCTTATTTCCATTAGAGATCTTCCAAGTATTAGCTATAAATCTGATCATTATCTCCAGCCTTTCTCTTTCTAAGGCATCATAGCTAGCCCATCTTGAATTGATCTCCTCTGTTTCCATCCTTCTGATCTCGGAGTCTAGTTGTTTGATGTCAAAACCCTGCCTATACAACTGCTCAATGATTTATTGAACGGTTATGGTTGGCGTCAGCTTCTTTCACCATATCCTTCAGCTCCTTCTCTTCTCAGACTCTCCTTTTCTCTTTTGATATGTGACATGAAAGTCTTTTTGACTTTCATTCACTTCAGCTCCCTTCACACTCTCCTTCTCCTTCACATTTACAACCTCAGATTCTTTCGCCTTCTCCCTCTATCCTCTTCCTTTTTCCTTTAACTAACTGACTCTCCCCCTTTTTGGTTGCATTGGGTGCAAGGGTTTGAGCAGTAGAAAGGGATTTAGTCACCAACTCCTCCACCAAGGGTTGTATCATTGTAGGAAGCCTCTCATCAATGGCTTTGATCACTATATCTGTGATCATGGAGTGATGAGAGGTAGGGATTTTTGAAGGGTAGCAACTGATTGATCAGGATGGTTCTGTTCCTGAGAATCAGTGCCGAAAGCAGAGGGGTGGCTTGGAAGTATATACTGGCTCAGTGTGTAGGGGACCTTCAGAAGAAGGTGCCATCTGTGGGTGTATTGTGGTGGCAGATGGACTTGCATCCTGAGACATCTTGGCCAGCAGCTCTTTGAGTCTGCTAACCTCATCCTCTAGAATGGTGTTTTGAGCAACTACATCATAGAAGAAGCTCAGGTCATCATCAGTTGATACTGAATCACCTGACCTCCTGACAAAGTCAGAATGAACATGCCTTGAGTGTAGATCAATTATAGCATTGCCCCTTGTTCTCGGTTCTGGGGACTTCCAGCCTCAGGACTATGTCCTTCATCAGCTGTTGCCGCTGGTGAGGACTTAGAGATGTTACCAACTGCATCCTGGTCATTTGCTGAGTCAGGAGCAGTGGCAGCCTCACCAGAAGTTCGCACCTCCTTATCTACACTAGAAGATGGAACATGATAACCCCTGTGCTGTGGTTGACAGAAGCATTGTGATCCTCCCCCTCAGGTGTTGAGGTTATCCCAGTAGTAATTGGTGTCTGGGGGGGTGAGGAATGCAACTGCGTCAGCACTTTTGCAACAATGATAGTAGGGCTTTGAGGGGCGGTTGCATCAGGAGAATTGTGGAAGCAGTGTGCACCCGGGACAAGTGGTGCTCTTCAATGGTAATCCCCTCAAGTGAGGAGGATCCCAGCATTGTGGCTTCCCTTTGAGTGGTTGCTTCAGGTTCCTTTTGAGAGGAAACCTGAGCGGCTTCAGTTGGTGGAGTCACAGTCTCTACTGGGGGTTTATTTCCAGCAGAGATAACCTGCGTTTGTGCAGCAGGAGCATCCACAGGGGACTCAATTCCCTGAGTAGCTTTCTTAGGCTTCTTCTTTGTGGGTTTGGAGGGGACTTTGGATGTGGAGGTGGAGGCTGTGGGTTCCAGCTGCGTGGGTTTTCGCAGCTTGGCAGCCTGTTTGAGAGTTTGGTCAGTGTTGTGTCGGGAGTATACCTCCGGCAATACAGCCAAAGCAGGGACTCCCAGACCAACTAGTCCCTCAGCAGAAAGCTGATTCTCTATTATGGCCATTATAACCGAGGATATAGTATCCAACGTTAGAAAGTGGTTTTGTGGCCATATCCTTGAGTTCAAGAAAAATTATTTCAGAAAAGTTTAGTGGTTCTTGTTCAAGGATAGAGAACAATACCTGTTGCCATCTGGAAGACAGTTGATCCCAAGAGGAAGTCTTCGGAGCCAGGCAAACATTTACCATATGAAATAATAATCGTTCAGCATCTGGAAAATGTTTCTTCAGGATTGTTGAAGCACTAAGATCACCCTGATATCCATGTTGTCCAAAGAAAGATCAAGTTGGCGCTTAGGATATCCAACAGGGTAGGCAGCATCATCTAACAGTAATATTGGCGGATGGTAGCAGTAGAGATGACCACCTTATGCGAGTTGATAGATGAATGGATAGATTCTCCATTAACGGTCGCATTCATCCAGAACTGACGTAGCGAATCGGCATAAATGATTGGATTTAAAAGGAAAGCCGTTTTTAGTGGGGATTGGACCATAAGATCTATAGCATTTTCAAATTTGGTCCAGAAGGGCGATTTTGTGAGGTACGCGACACAGTTGTGTCGAGGTTTGAGTTGCATGGTCGCCATTAATGAAGGTGAAAGATTTTCAGAGCTTTTGAAAAGTTAGGTCGTGAAAGAATGAAAAACTCTGAAAGAGGGATCAGGTATATATAGGGTACGGGTTATGAAACGACTGAAGGTTTTGGTGTTAGTCATCAGTATTTGAAGCTACTGATGACGTGGTATTAACTTTCAGACGTTTGAAACGACTGATGGTATTGGTGTGGTCAGCAGTTATAAAACAACTGAAGACATGGTGTTTACTATCAGACGTTGAAACAACTGAAGTCTCTGATTTAGGCATCAGTAGTTTTAAAAACTACTGAAGACAAGTTGGACTTCAGATGTTGAAACAACTGAGGACTTGGTATTAGTCATCAGTAGTTGTGAAACTACTGAAGACCGTGGTTTTGCCATCAGTTGTTGTAAACAACTGAAGACTTGGTGTTAGTCATCAGTAGTTGTGAAACTACTGAAGACATGGTATTGCTTCAGTTGTTTATAAAGAAACAGCAGTTTGTGAACTACTGAAGAGAGAGTACTCATCAGTAGTTGTCGTCAATTCATAGCCTTTCAGCTGTTTCATACTGTCCTCAACACTTACTCATCAGCTTTTAGCTGTTTTCAGTTGTTTCATAGGACATCAGTACTTATCTGTTCTACTGATTTCAGTAGTTGTAACTACATCAGTAGTGTAGAACAGATAAAGTACAGTACTTAAAGCATTTAGCCTTCAGTAGTTATAAAAACTACTGAGGGTAAAATAACTCATCAGTACTTATATGTGACATGGTTACCAATGATCATCAGTAGTTGTCACTTATTCTAGCTGCAGCATACCAAGCCTTAACACCAGGTTGTGGAAAGTTGAACTATCCAAAGGCTTAGTAAAAATGTCTGCAAGCTCATCAGCACTAGGCACAAACATAGGATTAATTAGACCCTTTTCAAAACAATCTCTTATAAAATGATGTCTAATTTCTATATGTTTGGTCCTAGAGTGCTGGACAGGATTTTTGACAATGCAAAGAGCTGAAGCACTATCCATTAATAATGGAGTCTTAGTCTCTGTAATGCCATAATCCAAAAGTTGATTCTGAAGCCAGAGTATTTGGGATGTACAACTTGCAGCAGCAATGTACTCGGCTTCAGCAGTGGATGTAGCAACAGATGTTTGTTTCTTACTCTGCCAAGAAATCAAACAGTTGCCTAGGAATTGGCATCCACCAGAAGTTGATTTCCTGGTCAACTTACATCCTGCATAGTCACTATCAGAGAAAGCAACTAATTTGCAAGAATGTCCAGTGGAATACCATAAGCCTAGAGATTGTGTGCCTTGCAGATATCTAAAGATCCTCTTGACTGCAATCAGATGAGACTCCTTAGGTGCAGCCTGAAATCTAGCACAAACACATGTAGCAAACATAATATCTGGTCTAGAAGCTGTTAAATACATCAAGGAACCAATCATACATCTGTAAAGGGTTTCATCAACACCTTTACCTTTCTGATCAACATCCAATTGTGTGGTGTTGCACATGGGAGTAGAACAGGATTTACAGTTTTGTAAATCAAACTTATTCAAAATCTTTTGTGTATTTAGACTGATGAATGAAAATTCCATCAGCTTTTTGTTTGATTTGCAAACCTAGAAAGAACTGTAATTCTCCCATTGCACTCATTTCAAACTTCTGTTGCATTAAGGTTTGGAAATCCTCACACAATTGGGGATCAGAGGATGCAAATATAATATCATCAACATAAATTTGAACAAGTAGCTTATGCTGATCCACCTTCTTAATAAATAAAGTTTTATCTATGGAGCCTCTAGTGAAATTATTCTGTAGAAGAAAGTTTGATAAGGTCTCATACCAAGCTCTAGGTGCTTGTTTCAACCCATAAAGAGCTTTATCAAGCTTATATACCCATTCTGGGTGCTTATTATCCTCAAAGCCTGGTGGTTGACACACATAAACTTCTTCTTTTATTGTACCATATAGAAAAGCACTTTTGACATCCATTTGGAAAACTTTAAGATTGTGGAGTGCAGCATAGGCTAAAAACAATCTAATTGCCTCCAGTCTGGCTACAGGGGCAAAGGTTTCATCATAATCAATACCTTCTTCTTGTGCAAACCCCTGCACAACCAGTCTGGCCTTGTTCTTAACAATTAGCCCATTTTCATCAGTTTTATTCCTAAACACCCATTTAGTGCCTATTGCACACTTACCTGGGGGTAGAGGAACAAGCTCCCACACTTGCTGTTTCTTGAACTGAAGAAGCTCAAGCTGCATGGCTTCAACCCATCCATTGTCCCTCAAAGCAACATGATAGTTCTTCGGCTCTAGCTGACTGATGAAGAGAGCATAGAAGCAGAAATTGGACAACTGGCTTCTGGTTGAGACACCAGCATTGATATCACCAAGGATTTGAGATATTGGGTGATTTTTCAGCTCTTGGTAAACAATCAAATCTGTGCAAGTGTTTGTAGGGTCTTCAGCAGCAGCAGATGTTGATGCAGATTCTTGAAACCATGAAGATGGTGGCAACTCAAATGAAGTTGAGGATGCAGAAATCTCATCAGCATTTGTTGTGGATGGTGCGGCTGGAGCTACAGGAGCATCAGGTTTAGAGGACTCAGGCAGTTGATCACTAAACCTGAAGAGGTGATTACTACTATCATCATCATCTTCAGTAGTAACACCAGGTGGTGAACTGTTGACAGGAGCAACAGCAGGAGATTGATAAGGAACATATTGCAGTATGTCCAAATCAAAGAGCTCCACAGGGCTTTGTGGAATCTTGTCCTTTGGAGATTCATTGAACTGACATGTAAAGTCTCTTCAACCATCTTTGTTCTGCAGTTGAAGACTCTGTATGCCTTGCAAGTTGATGAATAACCAACAAAGTACCCTGCATCCACCTTAGGATCAAATTTCTGGAGCTGATCCTTTGTGTTGAGAATGAAACAGGGACACCCAAATGCTCTAAAAAATGAAATGAGAGGGGCCAAATGATGTAGAACTTCATATGGAGTCTTCATCAACCTCTGATTTATTAGCACTCTATTCTGCACATAGCATGCTGTGTTGACAGCTTCAGCCCAAAAGGTCAATGGCAGTCCAGAATCAGCCAACATAGACCTTGCAGCTTCAATGAGGGTCCTGTTCTTTCTCTCCACAACTCCATTCTGTTCAGGAGTTCTTGGAATACTAAACTGTCTCTTTATTCCCTTGGAAAGGTAGAATTCATCAAGTGTATTGTTCTGAATTCTGTTCCATTATCACTTCTAATACACTTGACTGAGAGGGAATACTGCTTCTCAGCATACAACACAAAGTTTATGATCTTCTGTGCAGCTTCATCCTTTGAATGTAGAAAGAAAGTCCATACAAATCTGGAGTAATCATCCACAATTACCAGACAGTATTTTTTCTGTGCCATGCTCATCACTCTCACAGGACCAAAGAGATCCATGTGAAGAAGTTGTAAGCAGGCAGTGGACTTTGGTTCTTCAATAGGTGGAAATGAAACCTTGTGCTGTTTTCCTTTCAAACAAGCAGTGCAGTTGTTTTCACACTTGAACTCCTTCATAGGCATTCCCTTACTAAACTATGGTGTATCAGCTGATTCATGTTCTTGAAATTAACATGTCCCAGCCTTCTATGCCATAGATTAGATTCTTGAGGAGAGGCCTTGGAAAATAGGCAAGGATGGCCTTTGAGATCAATTTTCTTGGAAAGATCTAAGGCATACACTCTTCCTGTCCTGTTGGCCTTCAGGAGAGTGTGAGCATCCAATACCTTGTCAATCAAACTCAGAACTTTGGATGACAGAATCCTGCAGTTCTGGCTTGTGAAAAGGGCAACATGGCCTTTGTCACACAATTGACTGACACTCAAAAGATTATACTTGAGATTTTCCACATGGTTGACATCATCAAACTTTATTTCCCCATTGGAAACAAAGCCCTTCCGATGATGTAACCTCTTGCATCATTGCCAAAGAAACAAATCCCTTCCTTCCTGGAGAGTAGTCATTAAGAAGTGAGTTGTTCCCAGTCATATGCATAGATCCCCCACTGTCTACATACCAGATGCTACTTTGGCATGTTGAAGAAACCTGCATAAATAAACAATCAGTTAGTTTTGGAGACCCAAACCTTTTTGGTTTTGGGCCTGGTCTCATCAACAGATGGTAAACTAACAGGTTTATTGGACACAATAGCTTGAGGTGAAGGATGGTGTAGAAGAGGAATCCTTCGGCTTGGATCTCCTTTTCTGGGGTTTCAACACAGGCCATCAAGTTGGTTAACTCTTCCCAACAGATGTTGAACCATCATTACCAGCTGTGTCTGATTCTGGGAGAGAGCTTTCAGCTCTTCAGACACATTGGTATTGGTGTTTGATGATGAGTCTTGTGTTGCACCATCTTCTTTTGAGCAACCTCAGCTATTGCCTGTTGCACTCCTTCCTTTTTAGATTTCTTTTTGGTCATAGGAGTAACAGGATTTGATGCTGCTGGTACAAACTTGGACTCAAACTCAGTTTTCATTTTAGCCAAGTTTTCTTTAATTTTCTCTTTTTGTTTGAGTTTGGATCCCTTTTTGTACCAACAATCATCTGTGAGATGATTGAATAGACCACATATTTCACATGGTTTCTTCTTCATCTTCTGTTGATCATCAACTAAAGAAGATGAAACTACTGAAGACTTGCTCTTCAGCAGTTTAGAAGCACTTTTTGCCTTCTTGTCAACTTCCTTAGTAGGCTTCAAATCCTTCCTACTGACAGTTTTCTTCTCTTCAGTGCTGTCAGTCATTAGGATTTGAACTCCAGATGTTATCCCCTGCTCTCCAGTACCCTCAGTACTTCTAGGGATAACACTTGGGTTGATCAACTCATTGATCATGTGAGTGTCAGCAGTTGAACCATCAATATCAGCTGATAGGTTCACAGAGGGATTACTACTGACTTCAACTACTGATGGTGCTTTATCAAGTAGTGAATCACATGATGAGGTGGATTGGTCATTACTTTCTCCATCAGATTCCGCTCCTGCTCTTGAAGCAAAAACTGTAGGAGGAGCAGTGTGATTATAACCAATTCCAAACTTCACATTGGAAGCTGTTTGCTTACTAAGAAGCATTTCAAAGCCCTTGCAAGATTGTACCCATCGATCACACTCTACCTGGGTGACAGCAAGAGTATCTTTGAGGTCTTTGTACTTCTCTAAGAGTACATCCTCCCTAGCCTTATCATCAGAATTTGGCATTTTAATTTGTAAATCTCATCAGTTTTCTCTTTTAGCACAGACTCAAACTCAGCTTTATTTTTGGAAATTGTTTGTTCTAGCTCTACATTTTTATTGATTAAAGCCACATTTGCTTCTCTAATAGAGGCAAATGCTGCTATGCAAGTTTCAGAACATAATTTGGCCTAGCCTCAGAGGATACCTGTGATACCTGTGTTGAAGAGGTACTTGAGGATGATCCATCAGAGGATTCCAAAGCCATGAGAGCTAGATTTCCAAAAGGATGCTCACCACCATGTTGACCAGCACCTGAGAACAGTTGTTCATTACCAGACACATCATCTGGTAAACTGCTCCAGTCAACAACTCCTGGTGTGAAGAAGCTGTGTTGTTGAAGTTGATTAGGTTGATGAGATTGGGATGGTTGAGGCTCAGGGAGTGCATGTGGTTGCTGAGCAGTGGGTGCTTGAACCTGGCCTGGTTGTGGCATGTAATAGCAGGGTATGGATATGGCATTGGCCCCTGTGGAACAAAATATGCAGGAGATTGTGGTTGATGATGATAACCAGAATTGACAGGTTGTTGCCCTCTGTTTTGTTGACTATTGCCAGGGAAAGTCACAAAAGGTGCAGGAGAGTTAGATCCAGATGATCTACATTCTCTTGCAAAGTGCCCAAGCCTGTGGCATTTATGGCACTTCAACTTACTCTTGTCAAAACCAACTTTGGTTTTGCCAGAGAGTCCTGGGAATTTCCTTCCAGTTCTTTTGTAGAACTTCTGAGATCTGATATTTATCAAGGCCATTTGGCTCAAAATATCCATCTCTTCTAAGTCATCATCAGCAATCCCCTTGAGATCATCCATGATGAAACATAGATTGTCACTATTACTACCAGCAGAATAACTATCAACACTCACAAAGGCAGGCTCAGAAGTGTTTGTAGAGAAATCAATATGCTCATCATACTGGCTTTCAGATGACGCATATTCTGACTCTTGATGTCCAATCAGGGCAGTGTTCCCTTGGACAAAATCCTCAGTGAGCTTGCCAGATGAAACCAATTTCCTTTTCTGCTCTATCTCTCTCTCGAATGTAAGCAGTTTCCCATGAAGTTGGTGAGAGATAGGCGATCAACATCAGCATTTGAGCGTAGAACAATGGTATATGTGTTCCATCTCTCAGGCAGTGATCTTAAAAATCTATGGTTCATCTGACTCCTGGTATATTCATGTTTAACCATTTTCAATTCAGAGATTAAACATGAAAACCGCTCAAATTGTTGAGTCAGAGTCTCACCCTTTCTATGAGAGAAAGTCTCATATTGTTGGGCGAGGATTTCCCTGTTGTTTGCTAAAACCTCATCAGTACCACCAAATGTTCTTTGATGGCATTCCAGAGGTCATGAGCAGACTCACAATGCAGAAGCCCAGAGTAAATCTCATTAGGAATAGCCATAGCCAAAATTCCATGGGCTTTTGCATCGATTTCAAACAACTTCTTGTCCTCATCGGAGTATTGCTCCTTCTTCTTTGGAACCAACTGGTTTGTTTCCGGATCATTCACCATTGGCTTATGTGGTCCATGTACCACAGATGTCCAACAACCTGAGCTATTGACAGACAGGTGATGGAGCAATCTTCTCTGCCAAATGTTATACTCATTCCTCACCAAGATCGGAGGCTTGGTAGAGGATCCAGTATTGAAAGGATCATTAGAAGAGTAGTCATTGTGGAAAATCAGACAGATTCAAGTAAAATCACAATAAATTTAGCTCAAAACCACACAGAACCTCAAATAAAACGGCCAGAAGCGATACACTCTCAATCTCTATAACAGATCCTTGCGAATTTGCTAATTCGATTAAACTTAGAGCGATTGAACAGTTTCAATGATCAATTGTTAGATCGATCAATGATTAACCTGCTCTGATACCATTTGTTAGAATCTCAGCCCTTGTTTAATCGATTGAACAGTTTAGCAGCGGAATAGCTCAGAATTAGACAAATTCAAACAAGAACAATTGATATAAAACGATAAAAGAATTTTGTTATAGAGAGAGAAATATCCGACAAAAGGAATATTGCATTAAGATTGTCGGCCTCAAAGGCACGATTACAGGTGAGTCATCTTTCCTTATAAAGGAAAGAATGACGTAGGCTGATGTCACCTGAAAGTGACATGTAACCGTTTTATACTACTGATGTTTAACAACTACTGAAGATGTCAACAACTGACATCTTCTTACAAATGTTCCTAAGTGTTAAACATCTTATTTACAACTACTGAAAAACATAAAACTACTGAAACTACAACAACTGAAGAACAACCTCTTCAGTTGTTTACAAGTACTGAAAAGAAAAATAAACAAACTACTGAAAGGAAAAGAAAACTCTGAAGAAGAAAAACCATCACAACAACTGAAGAAGCCCTCTTCAGCTGTTGTCATCAGCTGTTAACATCAGCTGATGTCTTCAGTACTTGAACATCAGACTTTGTCTTTCAGCTGTTAATCTTCAGTCTTTGTCTTCAGTACTTGTTGAAGTCTTCAGACTTTAGATCTTCAGCTGTTGTCTCAGTCTTTGTCTTCAGTACTTCAGACGTACTTCAGCAGTTGTATTCTTCAGACTTTGTAGAACAGCTGATCAGGTCTTCTTCAGCTGTTGTGATGTCTTGTGGGACTTAGAGGTTTCTCTGATCAGGCTCATTGGTTCTTTTGGTCCAACAATAATCTCCAACCTTTCCCTATCCATCACACTGTAACTAGCCTTCTGCTTCAATTTCATTTATCTCCAGCCTTCTGATCTTAACTCTAGGTGGCTGTGGCATGACCCTTCTGAGAGCTGATATATGGTTTGTCCATAATTCTGCTGTAAGCTTCACACTTCTTTTCTAGATCCTCTAAGGACTTTTCTCTATCAGACTTTGACTCAACACTTCTCTTCCTTTTTGTAAGTGATCAGCTGATCTTCTGCTCTTTGCTGTGCTCACTCTGCACTGTGATCAGCTGTTTCTCTGAGATCAGTTCTTGTTCTTCTCTAACTCCTTTTCTTTTTCTCGTTCTTTCTCATCTTCTACTCTCTTCCTTTTTCCTTTCTTCACTGCCTTAGACTTAGTATCTCCCCCTTTTTGGTGCATTGGATCGGGGCTGAAAGGCAAAAGTGATTTCTTGTGAACAACATCATCAAGGAGTGTTTGGAGATTTGAGGAGATCTTCTCATCAATGGCTTTTATATCTATCTTAGTGATGATAGGAGTGATGAGAGCTAAGGAGCTTTGAAAGGTTGCAACCATCTGTCAGAGGGGTTCTGTCCCTAAGAGGTGGTGCAAAAGCAGTGGCTGGTGGCTTAGTTAAGTGTATTGGTTTGTGTTTGGTGAACCTCAAATGAAGGTGCCATCTGTGGGTTTATTGGGGCAGATGGACTTTTATCCTGAGACATTTTGGTAGCAGTTCTTTGAGTCTGCTCACCTCAATCTCTAGATTTTGTTATGGGCTACACATCAAAGAAAAAGCCCAGGTCATCATTAGTCTTGCTGAATCAGCCCACCTCCTGATTAAATCAGGATGTACATGCCCTGAGTGTAGATCAGTATATGCATGTCCCCTTGTTCTTGGTTCTTGGGACTTCCTGCCTCTGGACTTGTCCTTCATTGGCAGTTGCCTCTGGTGAGTCTTATATATATGTTACCAACTTCATCCTGTTCATTTGCTGAATCAGTAAAAGTGGCAGCCTGACCAGATGTTCTAACCTCCTCTTCTACACTTGGAGATTGAACATTATAACCCTTGTGCTGTGGGTTATCAGCAGCATTTTGGTCCTCCCCCTCAGTCGTTGAGGTATTCCTAGTGTTAATTGGTTTCTGGGGAGGGGGTGAGGACGCAGCTGACTTAGCACTTTAGCAACTATAAGGCTGGGCTTTGAGGGGCGGTTGCATTTGGAGATTGGTCAGAAGCAAATTGCACCCGGGGTGAGAGAAGCTCTTCAATGGTAACCTTCTCAACGAAGATAAGTTCCAGTAATGTGGTATCCCCAAATTTGGTTGCAACAGGATCCTGTGGAGAGGATACCTGTGCGGTTCCAGCTGGTTGAGTTTCTGACATGACGGGGGGTTAGAACCAGTATGTGTTTCCTGTATTGGTGGTACAGGGGCATCGTCAGGGGACTCATCTCCCTGAGTAGCCTTTTTGAGCTTTTGGGGTTTGGGTTTGGCGGGGACTTTGGATCTGGAGGTGGAGGCTGTGGGTTCCCTCTGCTTGGGTTTGAGCACCCAGGCAGCCCCTTTGAGAGTAGGGTCAGAGTTATACCTGCAGTATACCTCAGCCAAGACAATTGGAGCAAGGACTCCAAGACCAACAAGGCCTTCATATTTTAATTGATTTAAAATTATGGCCATCAGAAACCTAGGATATAGTAGCCATCTATTTGTCATAGGTTTCTGAGCCAGATCCTTAAGTTCCTGAAACCTATCTCAGAAAAATTTAGAGTTTGTCGTTCAAAGATAGAGTACAATACCTGTTGCTATGGTGAGGACATCTGCTCCCATAAAGATGTCTTTGAAGCAAGGCAGATATTCACCATGTGAAAGATAAGTCTTTCAGCATCATGGAAGTGCTTTTTGAGAATGGTTGTAGCACTTAAGTCTCCTTCATACCCGTTGTTGATGAAAGAGATATCAATGGTGCCTTTCGGGTATTCTATAATACAGGTGGCATCATGCAAATTTAGGGTTTTGCGAATGATGTTAGGGGTGATTACCACCTGTTTCTGGTTGACCAACGACCGGAGAGTGATTTGGCTATCATTTTCACCGGTTGTTATAGAGACGTTGGTCCAGAATTGGTTTAAAGAATTGGGGTATATGGTAGGATTCAAAAGAAAGGCGGTTCTATATGGGAATCCACCATAAGATCGATGGCATTATCAAATTTGTTCCAAAAGGCCGATTTCGAGAGGTAGGCAACACAGTTGTGTCTGGGTTTGAGTTTCATGGTCGCCATTGTTGAGAGAGAAAAGGACAGAAAACGGCTAATGAAACATTCGGCTATAAGTGCAGGTATTTATAGGTTAAGAAAAGGCTGAAAAGAAAATGACAGAAAGTGTTGGTGTTGTCATTAGTTGTTTGAAAACAACTGAAGACTTGGTTTTAACTATTAAACATTTGAAACAACTGAAGACTTGGTTTTGGTCATTAGTAGTTATGAAACTACTAAAAACCTTGGTTTTGGCTTTAGGTGTAGAAAACAACTAAGGACTTGGTGTTAGTCATCAGTAGTTGTGAAACTACTGAAGACATGGTTTTGTCATCAGTTGTTTAAGGTGAAACAGTAGTTTGTGGAAACGATTGAAGCGAAAATTCTCATCAGTAGTTTTAATCAATTCTTAGCTTTTCAGATGTTTCATACTGTCCTCAATACTTACTCATCAGACTTTTTAGCTGTTTTCAGTTGTTTCATAGGAAACAGTACTTATCTGTTTTTACTGACATCAGTAGTTGTAACTGCATCAGTTTCTTCTAACAGAAAGTACAGTACTTTTTATGAAATTAGTCTATAGTAGTTATGAAACCAATGCAGAATAAAACTTATCAGTACTTATTTGTGACATGTTTTACTATGGTCATCAGTACTTGTTTACTGAGATCATCAGTAGTTGTCACTTATTCTTCATCTTGGATTGATCAACTGCTGAAGTGGAAATTACTGAAGGTATGATCTTCAGTACTTTCCTCCTTTCAGTACTTGTGTTAAGTACAGAAGGATGTGTAACAACTGAAGACTTGTTCTTCAGCTGTTCTCTATCCGTCCTGAAAGACCGTATGATAGATTCCTCAGCAGTTGTTAATCCTTTTATTTCAGTTGATTTGAAATGCTTTTCAGATGTTGTGACTTGCCCTTCAGTACTTGAGGTACTCTGAGGGACAACATTTGAAGTACTCAGCTTCATGTGCTTATCAGTAGTTAACCATCAGACAATTGATTTGCTGAGGTATCAACACTGATTTCATCTCTGATTTTGGGTGATCTCTTGAGGATGATACACATGATGATGTGGTTTGGAAATTACTTTCACCTTCAGGTTTTACTATTGATTTTGGAGTAAAATATGTAGGTGGTGCAATGTGATGGTAACCTATTCCAAACTTCACATTCGAAGTTGTTTGCTTGCTGAGAAGCATTTCAAATCCCTTGCAGGATGATACCCACGGTCACACTCAACTTGGGTAGCTGCAAGTGTTTCTTTGAGATCTCTGTGGTTCTCAAGAATGACCTCAACCTTAGCCTTTTCATCATTTAATTGGCATTTAAGCTTATAAGTCTCATTATCTTTATTTTTAAGGATAGACTCATACTCAGCTTTTCTTTTGGAAAGGGTTTGCTCAAGCTCAAGATTTTGATTATTAAAGCTACATTTGCCTCTCTAATAGAGATAAATGCAGCTATGCAAGATTCAGAACATAACTTGGCCTTAGCCTCAGAGGATACCTAGGTTACCTGTGATGAAGATGCATTGGAGCATGAACCTTAGTAGACTCCAGGTCCATGAGAGCAAGATTCCCAAAAGGATGTTCACCACCATGTTGACCATCACTAGCAACTAATTGCTCATTACCAGAAAGATCATCTGGTAAACTGCTCCAGTCAATAGCACTAGGGGTGAAGAAGCTGTGATGAGGTTGTGATTGAGATGGTTGAGATGGTTGAGGCTCAGGTAAGGCTTGAAGTTGTTGTGCAATAGGAACTTGAACTTGACTTGGCTGTGGCATGTAATAGCAGGGATATGGATATGGCATTGGACCCTGAGGGACAAAATATGCACGAGATAGAGGTTGTGAGTGATGACCAAAACTAGCAGGATGTTGCCCTCTGTTTTGTGAACTATTGCTTGGAAAAGTCACAAAGGGTGCAGAGGAGTTAGATCCAGTTGATCTACACTCTCTTGCGAAGTGCCCAAGCCTATGGCATTTGTGACACCTCAACTTACTCTTGTCAAAACCAACTTTGGTTTTGCCAGAGAGTCTTGGAAATTTCCTACCAGTTCTCTTGTAGAACTTTTGAGATCTCATATTAATCAAGGCCATTTGGCTCAGAATATCCATCTCTTCTAATTCATCATCAGCAATACCTTTCAAATCATCCAAAATGAAGCACAAATTGTCACTATTACAGCCTGACTGACTATCAACACTAACAAATGCATGATCAGAACTGTTTCAAGAGAAATCTATATGCTCATCATAATGGCTTTCTGATGCAGCATATTCTGACTCATGACCAACCAAGGCAGTGTTCCCTGGTACAAAGTCATGAGGGAGCTTTCCTGATGATGCCAGTTTCCTTTTCTACTCTATCTCTCTTTCAAATGTAAGCAGTTTCCATGGAGTTGGGTGCGAGATAGGCTATCCAGATTTGCACTGGAGCGTAGGACAATGGTATATATGTCCCATCTCTCAAGCAGCGATCTGAGGAGTCTGTTGTTCATCTGGCTATTTGTGTATTGATGTTTGACCATTTTCAGCTCAGAGATCAAACAGGAAAAACGCTCAAACTGTTAAGTGAGTGTCTCACCCCGAGAATGTCTCGTATTGTTGGGTAAGGATTCTCTACTATTTGCTAAGACCTCATCTATTCCACCAAATTGTTCTTTCAATGCATTCCAAAGGTCATGAGCAGTTTCATGATGCATAAGCCCAGAATAGATTTCATTCGGCAGTGCCATGGCCAGAATTCCATGGGCTTTAGCATCAATCTCAAACAGTTTTCGATCCTCATTTGAGTATTGTTCCTTCTTCTTTGGAACCATTTGGTTGGTTTCCGGATTGTTCACCATAGGCTTGTGTGGACCATATACCACAGATGTCCAACAACCTGAACTGTTAACAGACAAGTGATGGAGCATTCTTCGTTGCCATATGTTATACTTAGTCCTAACCAGCATCGGAGGCTCGGTTGAGGAGCCAATATTGTGAGGGTCATTAGAAGGAGTAGTCATTCTAAGATTCAATAATATTCAATTAAGTTTTAACTGATTTAGCGCAAAACACAACAAACTCAATATGAACCTGTTAGGACCTGGTATTTGAACGAAATACCTAGTGATTAGCGTGAAAACCAGATCAAATAGTGCGGAATCCTAATTGACTGGCGATCCAATCAGTGAGAACACACGAAGAATCAATCATGAATTGAATCTAATGTTAGAAGTCGATTGGGAATCGATCTAATGTGTTCTGTGAACTTGGAGAAACGAATTGGGAGGCTTCTGGACGGCTAGGGTACGTCTGGAATCGTAATTAACGAATGCTCTAGTTTTTCCACGAATTCGGTTGTATTTATAGGTTAGTATTGTTCATTCGTGCGACTGAACCATTAGTATGGTTTAGTCGTATGATTGAACCATGCGGTTGATTCATCTGCACGACTGAGTGTTCAGTCGTGCGTCTGAGCCAATCTTATGTTACAATCATACGACTGATCCAGTTTCCTGGTTCAGTCGTGTGACTGAGTCATTCGTATGAAGTTATTCATGCGTATGGTCCATTCGCATGGCCATTCGAATGAGAACTTCATTTTCTTAAGTTTGAAGTATTAATTAATATAACATTATGTGTAACAATTCAAACAACCACAAACTAATTAACCAATTCAACGTCGACTCGTTAATGAAATATTAAACATTATAAATAACAATCAACAATATCATTTCATTAATCATTCCAAGCATTACCTCAAAATCAGACAAACAAGATCTATTACGTTCATATCATGATCTAGGGACATACATGTATCAACAAACTCCCCCTTGGACCTAGATCTCTCTAATCTCTTGTTTTCTGCATAACCTCCTTGTATTTCTTGTACTTCTCCTCTTTTGTCACTCCCGTGTGAATCTCAAACGCGAAGCAGAGTCGTATAACGTTCTGGAACTGGAGGGCTTGTACAATATCTTGCGTATCATAGAACATTGGCCACTTGTATAGCTTATAGACATCATTATCCGATAAGTTAGTAAGCCACATCGGGTTGAATACCCTGATCGTATCCATTTGTCCCTCTTTGCTTAGGACTATGACCGCTTCAGCTGTTCGCCAATCGTAGTACCACCACTTAAAATGTGGAGTGAAGTCCTGTGGCATTTCCCTGAGTGGGATTCTTGACATTGTGCGCGGAGGATTCCACTTCAACACTATCTTGGGCTTTCCAGTAATGGCATCAACCTCAGACCTTCTGATATACCTAGTAGGTTGTTGGGGTCTGAAGTTAACCCATCTGGTGTGGTACTCCTTCTTTAGGGCAATCTCAAACCAGCCTGACATCTTCCTCGGTTCAGCATACAAAAGCTTTAGCTTAGCCAGCTGGTTGAGCTCAAAACCTGGTAGAGTCTTCAGATCATGTGGGAATCTGAAGTACTCTATGCCCTGTTCTCTCTTAACCGCATAAGCATTAAGATCCTCAAAATATGCCCATGCTATGATCCTTCCTGACACTTTGTGATGTTTTTTGACTCTGTAGAGTTTGGTGTAGGCATCCTTCTTTGGTGCAGCACGTTGGGCTCTAACTTCTTCAAAACATGCAGCCCACTTAGCCTTTCGAATGTCGACATCATCATTTGAGGCTTGGGCTGTTCCTGCTGCTTTCTCTGTTTCTTGCTCCATCTTGTTCAACACCTCAAAAGATCGCTGACAAGGGATTCACCCAGATTGGGGACCACATTACCCTCATTGTCAGCGTACTGAGGGTAATCCTTGGCAGTGACATCTTCGATCTCGACTTCATCAACATCGTTGAGCTCTTCGTCACTAGTCGAATCGCTTGTCGGAGCATCTTTCACTATCTCATCTTGATTTAGCTTGAAAATCTCTGCGAGTTACTCGTGCGATAGGTCATGAATTATTTCCCCTTCTTCAGGGGTATAATTCACTGACCTCCTAACAATCCCTTGCAGATCAAGAAGCATTGTTAGCTGAGTCTTGACCTGATGAAGGGGAGCAACATCAAACTCATCTCTTTGGTAATTTGGATCTGTTTGATTTAAACATTCAACACATAAATCATTAGTAATTAATCAAACAGAAATGCATTAACTTAATATAAACATTCAATACATCGTTTTCAATACAGGATTCAAATACAAAAGTAAATAATACATAACCATCTAGTCTTTACTTTTATCCTGTATCATCCTCTTGTCACTTGTAGGAGCAGAATAGAAGGTGGTTGGTCTTGTCTATTCTTTGACCTTTTCTCTTGACCTGAAGCAGAGGCCGATGCAGCTGCATCCCCTCCTTCTGCTTCATCAACATCGTCCTTCTCCTTTGTCCTATCTCCTTGGTTTCCTCATTCTCCTCTGTATCACCCTCATCATCCTCATCATCATCTTCATCATCATCATCTCCGTCCCCTTCCTTGATCTTCAAGGGCTCCTCCTTAGATCCTTTCAGCTTTAACATGATAGTCTTCTTTGCCTCCTCCAACTCCTCTATCTTCTTGCTTGATGTAATACTATGTGCTTGGAGTTGGGCTATCTCAGTGCTCTGAGCAGCCATCTGTTGGGCCTGCTCCTCTATAACTCGAGCCTGCTCTGCAATCTGGTGAGATTGTGCAGCAGTCAGGTCAGTAAGCTGGTGGATCTGGGCCGCCATCTCTTCATCTACAGCCAGTAAGCGCATCACCATCCTGTTGAGCACAGACAGATGTTCCTCTACCCTGATTGGAGGTAGAGGTGATCCATAAGTATGTGAGGGATGGGCTGAGGGTCCATTCGCATGATGTACTGACTGTTCAATTCAAATTCACCATTTCACCACTTCTGAGTTTCAGACATCGTTATCTGGTTCATTTGACTCGCAATACATTCTTATAACACCTAACATCTTTAATTTCTTTTGTTTGAGTCATTTAGTTAGGTTATTTAGTCACTTAAGTCTCGGTTCTTTTGCGAGTCCGAATGTACCGATTTTGCATCAAATTGAATGTTATGGGAGTGCTTCTTTACCTTAAATTACCTGTAGAGTCGATGTATATGGTCAGTAATCAAGAAACGGGGGGATTTAGAGGTCAAATGAAATTTGGGCAGAGTGGCGTTAAGTCGTGCGATTCAGGGTTAATTGAGGGTGGTGAGTCTCTGCGACCGACTCCCCCTCTATTTATACTAACCCTAGATTCAATCGTGTGACTGAGCTCATACGCACCTTTCAGTCGTGCGAGTGGGACTCAGTCGTGCGATTGGTTCAGTTGTCCGACTGGATCTCAGTCGTCCGACTGGATCTCAGTCGTCCGACTGGATCTCAGTCGTGCGACTGACTCACTCGTCCGCCCTTAAGCGTCCGAATGGGCCAATCGTATGGGCCATTCGGTTGGATGGTCCATATGTATGTTCCATTCGTGCGAATGGGTCATACTTATTAAATTTTCTGCCAAGTTGAATATTTAACATTTAAAAACCCTTTAATTGTAAAAATTAACGTTATGAGCATTTGATCATCTCAGACATGATCGTTTTGACTTGAAAACTTTTTGATCACCTCAGACGTGACTGTTTTAAACTTTTAAAACACATGTGGTCATCTCAGACATGACCCTTTTAGTGAGTTGATCCCTTACTGATTTTCCTGATGTAGTTCGACAAACAAACAAACTAAAACGACTAACTAAATTAGAAAATTAAACTAAAGAATAAAAAATAAGAATTGTTTTTGCTTTTTGTGAGAGATAAGTCCTAAGATGGAAATCTACTGGATTTGGTTCCGGAATAGACAGCTTCAACTTAGATTGACCATACCTGGACCAATTCAATTTTGGAATCATATAGGCAAGTCAAATCATTTTGGACTTGTCATCAAAATCTTTTCATGCTCCATTCTTGGTGTTCATCCAGAGTCGTTAGCAACTTTAGGAAATCATACTGGAACTCTTAGATTACCACATTGATTTGAACTTTCAAGAATTACAGCCACAATGATTGTCAATATGTTTGTCCACTTAAATCCATACACAGACTTTTGATACAAACTGGTGATTGTTTTAGGTTTAATTATTTTAACTAACATTTGTGGATCCCACACTTATATGGTAATCAACATTCAGGAGCTTTTGACACAATGAGGAGCTTTTGAGCGGTCTACGGGTATTATTACAAGGAGAGACTATTCTTAGAGCTTTGAAAGAGAAGCCAGTCCTGAGGTCAGTGCCATCGCATAGTAGAGAGGCGGCAAACAAAAATGGATTCTAGAATATCTAGGTTATGCTTATCCTCAGGTCAGTGCCATCGCACAGTAGAGAGGCACACAACCTATCTCCTTGTCAGAGCAACTTAATATTATTTTGCACCAAATGCACCAACAACATAAGTCATTAGCTTTATAGCATTTGTCTTTCATTTTTTCTTGCTTTGCTCTATTTATGGTCATCCGCACACATTTGTGGCATTTACATGCTCATTTCCCCTTAATTGAATATTGTTGACTGTGTTAACTAGTGATAAGATGGAAGCCCACAGTCAGTTGAACAACTTAGTTTGATCTTGAAATCACCAGTCAAGTCTAATCATCTATTGTGTTGAATCTACCGACATATCATTTGTGGTCTAGCAACCTCTAGGTCTACTCTCATTGTGTTGCCTTAGGAGTTACTAGTTTTTCTATCATCTTCCCTTTTATATTGCTTAGACTACACAGACTTATACTTTGAATCTTTGCATCTTTTCTATATTTAAATTTTACAGTCCCTCTTGATTTGTTCTTGTATACTATCATTTTCCAAAGGGTTTGGATCGGTATCACAGTTACGGTCTACCTTATATTAGGTATCCACTCCTTCTCCCTTGTTTTTTTTAAATGTTACTTGCTGACAAATTCTCCCCCTAAAATACTAAAATCATAACTGGTTTAATTATTTTAGGATTTTAATAAACAGCAAAATAACATGAGTTTAAATTAAACATACTAAAATAAACAAATAAAATAAAAATAAAAAAGAAAAACTTTAACTAAACTACATCAGACTACACATTATCATCATCAGGAATAACCTCACCTTTCTTTTTAATGCCGTTGACCTCTAGCAAATAATGAAAACGTGGTTTATCAAAGGCTTTAGTATAGAGGTCAGCGCGTTGAAAATCAGTTTTAATTTTTACCACATCAATTATGTTCTTTTCAAAACAGTCTCTTATGAAATGGTATTTAATACCGATATGTTTGGTCTTAGGATATTGGACCGGATTTTTAGTTACTGCAATTACAGCAGAGTTATCAACACAAATAGGAGTAGAGGAGAACTTTAAACCGTAATCCCGCATTTGCTGTTGAATCCAGATGATTTGTGAACAGCAACTTGCAGCAGCAACATATTCGACTTCACAGGTTGACAATGCAACCGATGTCTGCTTCTTACACTGCCAAGTAACTAGTCTTCTCTCAAAGAATTCACACCCTACGGATGTAGACTTGTAGTTCATCTTGCAGCCTCCGTAATCCGAGTCACTATACGCCGTGAGCTCAAAGTCATCATCATGAGGATACCATAACCCAAGTGTGGGTGTACCCTTCAGATAACGAAAAATCCTTTTGACCCCGATGAGATGGTTGACCTTAGGCTTAGCCTGATATCTAGAACATAAACATGTAGCATACATGATATCAGGTCTTGAGGCAGTGAGATACATGAGGGATCCAATCATTCCTCGGTACATCGTGGCATCTACAAGATCTCCATTTTCATCAGGTGCTATGTCACGATTCGTAGCAAGTGGTGTGTCATCAACAGATGCATTCTCCATGTCAAAATGACTAAGAATGTCTCCTACATACTTGGTCTGATGTAGAAAGATCCCATTTGGTGTTTCATCCACCTGTAACCCAAGAAAGAACGTCATCTCCCCCATAGCACTCAACTCAAACTCTTTCTTCATAACTGCTTCAAACTCTTTGCATAACTCTTCGTTCTTGAACCAAAGATTATATCATCAACATAGATCTGTACGAGCAGTAGGTCACCATCTTTTTCTTTAATGAACAGCGTGCAGTCAATGACTCCCCTGCGAAAGCCGTGTTTCACAATATGAGTCGAGAGTTTCTCATACCAAGCTCTTGGAGCTTGATGAAGCCTGTATAAAGCCTTGTCGAGCTTGTAGACTCTATCCCGACGATAAGGATCTTCAAATCCCTCAGGTTGACTGACATAGACTGTTTCTCTGATTTCCCCATGAAGGAATGCACTCTTCACATCTAATTGATAGACTTTAATCTTCATGTACGATGCACAGGCAAGGAAGATATGAATGGATTCCATCCTTGCCACGAGTGCAAACACCTCATTGTAGTCAATTCCCTTGACTTGGTGAAAACCCTGAACCACCAATTGAGGTTTGTTCCTGATAACGACCCCTTGGTCATCCTTCTTGCATTTCAAGACCCATTTGGTGCCAATGACTTTAGCACCTTTAGGTCTATCAACCAGAGTCCATACACCTAACTTCTTGAACTAAAGAAGTTCTTCTTGCATGGCACTCACCAACAACTCATCATTTAGTGCATCACTTAGATATTTTGGCTCAAACTGCGAGACAAAACACCGATAAGCACCATCATGAATGTAACCCTTCTCCATAATCGAGGCGTAGGCAGCTGAATAAAGCTGATTTCGGGTTTGTACTCCTGATTTGACATCCCCAATGACATTTTGTAGGGGATGATAGACGTTTAATCATGATCCTAGAGTAGTGGGAACAGCTACCTCAGAGCCAAGATTATGAACATTTCGTTCAGCATCTGAGGTAGTTGGAGTTTGAGGTTCCGTAGTTGAAGGTGCATCACTTGTAGATGCTTGTGGACTTTCAGGAACTGTAACCTGTTCCTCCTGACTGCTCTGGTCATCTTCTTTAGCTTCATCTCTAGAGGAGGAGTCACTGTCATCGACTACTTCCCCTGACTGAATAGATGATTCTCCCTGTGAGCTAGATGGTGTATTTAAGGTATCATACATCATTCTAGTAGCTAACTTGTCATCCGAGGGAGAGAGGGATGTTCAAGGACTTGAAGAATCCATCATAGTCGAAAAAGTAGGCGGGTCCTTTGCTAGTAGGTGGTGTGGTATATGTCTGAACGTCAACATTACACCACACTTCTACTAGACCCGTTGAGTTGTTGTAAACTCGCTTGTTCGGTATGTTGTATCCTAGAAAGATTCCTTCATCTGCCTTCTCGCTGAATTTACCTTCTTGTGTCTTCTTCAAAAGTGTGCACGGTGCACCAAATGGTTCGAGATACTCCAAATTCGGTTTGCGTCTTTGTAGTAGCTCGTAACATGTCTTTCCGTGGCGCTTGACTATCAGGACTCCATTCAGTGTATAACATGCATTCGCCACTGCCTCATTCCAGAATTGGATAGGCAGTTTCGAGTCTGCCAGCATAGTCCATGCTATCTCTATGAAGCTTCTGTTCTTTCTCTCAACAATGCCATTCAACTGTGGCATGTAGGCAGAAGTGAATTGATGCACAATTCCCTTTTCCTTGCGGTATGCCTCTATCCACTGGTTCTTGAATTATGTTCCGTTGTCTGAGCATACTTGTCTAACCTTCAGCTTGTCAAGAGATTCCAGTGTGGTTACCAACTCCTTGAATGACTCAAATGTTTCTGATTTGGATTTCAGAAACATTACCCAAGTGAACCTTGAGTAGTCATCAGTGACGCCAAAACAGTACAAGTCGCCTGCAATGCTCTTTGTACTGACTGGACCAAACAGATCCATGTGAAGAAGTTCAAGAGGAAGTTCTATTGAATGAACTTTCTTTTCCGTATGAGACTTCTTCGTCTGTTTGCCTTTCTTGCAAGCTACACAAAAGTCAGGAAGCTGGAAGTTCTTGTCATTAACTCCTCTCACCAGATCCTTCTGAATCAAGTGATTCATCTTCCTTTAACTAATGTGTCCCATTCTCCTATGCCAGGAGATGGAATCCTTCTCAGTAGCTTTAGATAGAAAACACTAAACCTCATGATCCGTTGTAGAAGCTGTTGACAGATCCAAAACATAAAGTTCTTTATATCTTGAAGCAGTCATCAGAACTTGGTCCTCTGGGATCACGTAGTCTTTCTTTAGCACGTAACACTTCTTGTTGTCGAAGATGACTTTAAATCCCTTATCACATATTTGGGAAAAAGAAAGTAAGTTATTTTGTAGTTGTTGAACGTAGTTCACCTTATGAAACTTAACTTTCTGATTCCCCACTTCTCCCTGGGCTGTGATATAGCCTCCCTTGTTTCCAGCAAACGAAACATGCCCTCCTTTTATTTGCTTGACGTTTGATAAAAGGGCCCTATTTCCTATCATGTGCCTGGATGCTCTGCTGTCTAAAATCCACGTGTTAGTTTCAGCATTGTATCGAACACCCTGCACATACAAAGTAAAGGATTAGTTTAGGTTAGGAACCCAAGCCTTTACTGGCTTGGGTTTCCCAGAGGCATCACACATCATAAATTGCACCCATTGACCCTTAAAGGATGAGGGTAGCTCAGGTTCCTTCTTGTCATCATTATCAGACACAGAGGATGTATTCTCTTCCATAATCCAGATTTGTGCAAGGCCTATTTTTGATAAACAGTCGACTGACTTATAGGTTGAATTTTAGGTTCACTAGTTCTTCTAGGTAGAGTCAGAGAATTCCTCTTAGAAGACCTAGGCTTTGAAACCTGAGGTTCAATCTTCTTCCTAGGTGTCTGATAGAAATGACAATAGGAGGCAATGTGTCCATATTCATCACAGTTGTAGCACGACCTGCTATCAACTTTATGATTAAACTTTCTTTGTGGAGAAGTGTGTGACACTCTAGTAACATCACTCACTCTAGGTTTTGACTCTGGTTCTTTTGATGTTTTCTCTGGTTTAACAAAGTTAACTGTTTTAACCTGTTTAACATCTTTTTCTTTTTGGTTAATTGGTTTTTGACTTGAAATATGTGAAAGATTAACCTGACAAGTCTTTTTAGGTTCTGATTTGACTCTGTTTGACCTGACTTTAAGTTAACCTTTTCAAATTCCTTTTCCAGATTAACACAAGGCAATTTACCCTTTGCCTTTAAAGTGGCCTCCTTTTGTTTGTTTCCAGAGTCAATAGATGAACATAAGGAGTAGACACCACATGATCCTTGATGGGATTATTATTTATTGGTCTAGTCTTAGTATTCATCAAAGTCTCAGGTGGTGGTGGAACCACTTTATAACCCAATCCCTCCCCGTTGTTCCTTTCTCTCACTAAGTGTTGGACTATGTGTGAAGAACTAGTCCAACTGTGCAGTTTCTGTTTTAATGAATTTACTTCTACTTCTAGAACTGCCTTTTGCTTCTTAGTGTCTTCTAGGGAGTTTAGATAATACCTAATGTCATTAGCTTGGTTAAAAGCAACTACTTCGGTTTCTCTAAGCTGTTTAGTCAAAAGGTCTATCTTTTCTTTATAACTATGCTCATTTTGTTTTAATACCCTATTAGCCTCAGTGCACAGTTGCAAATCTTTTACTAAGTTATCATTATGATCTAATAGCCTAGCAACTTTTTCATCTATGCTATTCCTAAAAGTATCACAATCTGAACAAGCATGATTATCAAACATTTGGTCAGTAGTACTTACCTGAGTTGATTCAAAAGAGTTAGCCATGAACGCAGCATCAGATGCCTCTGGTTCTGGTGATTCTGTCTTTTCTATCTCTGAGGTGGTAGTCTCCTCTTTAGGCTTGTAACTGACCTCAGTTGCAGTTGCTTCTTCACTATGTGACATCGCTATCTCAACTGCTAGATCTCCTTCACTAGTGGAATCATTGTCAATATCTTCTACACTTGCAATGTTTGATTCCCCTGGTGAGACAAACCTAAAGCTCCAATCCTGTCCTTCATCATCATGAGCAGTCAAGGCTTTTGGGTTCTCGTTACCCGTCTTCTTAGGCTTGACACATTCTCTTTTGAAATTCCCCTTCTCTCCACAGTTGAAGCAGGTCACTTTGCTCTTGTCAAAGCCAAATGTGGTATCCTTAGTAGCTACCAAGTTCTGTCCGGTTTGTTTTATAAACTTCTTCGCCCTCGGACAGCACTAGCTAAGGCCCATATTATGTCCATCCTCTCAAGCTCCATTTCGTCCACCTGCTCGTAGTCCTCTTCTGCCAGATGGTAGTTTCCAATCTTTCCAACAACAAGTTCATCATAAGAATGAACCACTGCAGCCAAAAGATCCATGTGTTCTCGAGCTACTTCCACAGTCACATTACCGAGATTGTCGGTCTTCAATTTAGTAGCACTTGCTTCGGATCCAATATAGTGGGTACAAGAAGGTCCCGACGTGTCTGATCCTGAAGGAGACGCATGTGAAGGACCCGATGAGCTAGACACAAATGCAGTCTGGAGAGGTGCTCCAGATGTCTTAGCTTGAGGCGTGGCGTTGCACAAAGCTGGATTTTGATTGTATGAAGACTTCTGAGCTCTGTACTTCATCCTAAGTGCATCTTCTCGCAACTTAAGAATGAAGTCATTAATATCCAGTTTTGCCAGCATTCCATTCTGTCTCAGGTTAGACACGAATGAAGCCCACTTTTCAGGCAATCCCTCTGCAATGTTAGTAACTTTCTCTTCCATGGTAGTAGCCACCCCATGTGTATGCAGTTCACTCATCAGATGGTAGAATCTATCTATAACGTCGTCTAAACTCTCGTTTCCCATCGATGAGAAGTTATCGAATTCCTTCTTTAACTCCTTAGCCTTGATTGCCTTCAACGAAGCATTCCCGTTATACCTCTTTTCTAGCTCCAGTCGTGCGAATGAATCTGGTGCGTATGAGCAATGCGAACGAACGGTTCAATCGTACGAATGGAGATACGACTAGGTCCAATCGTGCGTCTCGACTATGCGAATGAAGTCCAGTCGTGCGAATGGACTCTCATGTGACTGAAGCTGCTGTTTTGCGAAATTTTCTAGGTTAAACGTGTTTCAGCCGTAAAAATTCGAATTTTCGCAAGGTCTAATCGCCTAAGTCCGTAGAAACCAAACTTTGATGAGCAGGGAACGTCCAAGATCACTTTTGACACCAAAAATTGCGTTTTAATGCAAAAACACAATTTTTTTATCAATCTTGATTGAATCACACGTAATCAAGAGCCAAAGCTCTCATACCACTTGTCAGGACCTGGTATTTGAACGAAATACCTAGTGATTAGCGTGTAAACCAGATCAAATAGTGCGGAATCCTATTTGATTGGCGATCTAATCAGTGAGAACACACGAAGAATCAATCAAGAATTGAATCTAACGTTAGAAGTCGATTGGGAATCGATCTAATGTGTTCTGTGAACTTGGAGAAATGAATTGGGAGGCTTCTGGACGGCTAGGGTATGTCTGGAATCGTAATTAACGAATGCTCTAGTTTTTCTACGAATTGGGTTGTATTTATAGGTTAGTATTGTTCATTCGTGAGACTGAACCATTAGTATGGTTCAGTCGTACGATTGAACCATGCGGTTGATTCATCCGCACGACTGAGTGTTCATTCGTGCGACTGAGCCAATCTTATGTTACAATCATACGACTGATCCAGTCTCCTGGTTCAGTCGTGCGACTGAGTCATTCGTATGAAGTTATTCATGCGTATGGTCCATTCGCATGGGCCATTCGCATGAGAACTTCATAAGTTTGAATGTATTAATTAATATAACATTATGTGCAACATTTCAAACAACCACAAACCTAATTAACCAATTCAACGTCGAGTCATTAATGAAATATTAAAAATTATAAATAACAAACAAACAATATCATTTCAATAATCATTTCAAGCATTACCTCAGAATCAGACAAACAAGATCTATTACATTCATATCATGATCTAGGGACATACATGTATACGAACCAAGAGAAATCTCAAAGCAAATAATCGAAAGCAGCAGAAATTCAATCTCTATAACCAATTCTTGCAAATATGCTAATTCGATCAAACTTAGATATCGAAATAGCAGTTTCAATGATCAATTGTTAGATCGATCAATGATTAACCAGCTCTGATACCATTTGTTAGGATCAGTGTTTTAAGTTTGATTAATTAGAGTAGATTGTAGCAGAATTCGAACATGAATTAGACAATTTAGCAAGAACGCAATTGATATTCAATGGAATAGTACACGGTTATAGAGAGAGAGAGAATTCTGCAAAAGGAATATTTCATTCAAATTCTTTCGTGGTGGCTGAAAGTCACAAGTTACAATTAGGTCAACATTCCTTATATAAGGAATGTGACGTCTGTTGATGTCACTTGACAGTGACATCTAACAGAATTATACAAACAACTGAAACTATGCAAACTACTGAGAATGTTCTCAACAACTTATCACATCTCAGAGAATGCTATGTACAAGAACATAAAACTACTGAAACTATAAACTACTGAAAGGTAAATTACAAGTACTGAAAAGGAAAACCAACACAACTACTAAAGTTAATAACTTCAGTTGTTGTGACAACTACTGATCACTCTAGTCTTCAGTCTTTGTCTTCGGTAGAAATCTTCAGATCTTGTCTTCAGACTTCGTCTTCAGACCTTGTAATCAGCTCATGTCTTCAGCTGTTGTGATCTTCTTCAGCAGTTGTAATGTCTATGGGACTTGGAGGTTTTTCTGATCAGGCTTATTGGTTCTTTTGGTCCAATAGTCTTGGATCAGCAACAAGAAATATTCAACTCACTTTATCAACACTCACTGCTACATTCTGAAACCGGGATTTCACATCTCTGAAGAATCGGTTGTCCTAAAGATTCCAAGGAAGAATAACACCTATGTCTTAAACCTGAATTCTACAACACCAATTAAAGAAACATGCCATATGTCAAAAGCATCATTTGATGAGTCCTAGCTTTGGCATAAACATTTGGGGCCACAAACTTTAAAAACATGAACATATTGGTCAAAGGAAACCATGTCACCGGTATTCCACAAAAGGAATTTAACTTTGTTGATCACTATTCAGCGTGCCTCAAGGAAAATAACATAAATCTTCTGAAAAATCCAAGCTGGTGAACAAAAACAATACTCCATTGAAGTTACTTCACATGGATCTGTTTGGACCAACTCATGTAATGAGCATTAGAAAGAAACAGTATTGTTTGGTGATGATTGATGACTTTTCATGATTTACATGGGTTTTCTTCTTACTTCATAAAAATGTGGCATCCCAAATAATAAAAAAACTTTATCACATAAATTGAAAATCAACTTTATCTTAAGGTCAAAATAATGAGAATTGATAATGGAACTGAGTTTGAAAATGAAGACATGAGTTTATTTTGTGAAACCAAAGGCATTGCTCATCAATTCAGTGCAGCTAGAACTCAACAAAATGGGGTAGCTGAAAGGAGAAATAGAACACTAATTGAAGCAGCAAAGACAATGTTATCCGATGCTAAACTGCTTATCACCTTTTGAGTAGAGACAGTTAACACATCATGCTTTATGCAAAATCAAACTCTCATTGTAAAAGAAAGTAACATCACTCCATATGAACTGATTTTTCATTGTAAACAATTTATTGGATTCTTTAAATCATTTGCTAGTGTAATCTCAATATTAAACACCTGAGACTATTTGGGAAACTTTTCATCCAAGTTTGATGATGGATTCTTTGTTGGTTATTCTTCTGTTTCAAAGGCTTTCAGAGTTTTTAGTCCTAGATTAATTATTATTGATGAATGAACTAATGTTCAATTCAAGGAACATTCGTTTCCCAAATCTACAAATGGTCCCGACTAGTTGTTTGATATTGACTCATTTACAAAATCATTTGATCAATTTCACTTGTCTCATGCATGAAATCTACATTCAGGTGAAACCTCTACACATGTAGAAAGAAGAGATGACTTTTCATTGGTTCCTCCTATATCTACTGCATACATGAATGAAGATGTTCCTCTTTAAGCAGATCCCATCAGACAACCATCACAAAACCAAAGTTTTTCAACTGAAGGAGGTCCAAGCCTGTTACCATCACATTAAGAAGATCTGTCCATAGAGGTCAGAAATCAAAAGCAACCTACTCCTTCAACTGAAATAGAACAAACATAAAATGATGAAAGCAATCAAAGTGCTATTGAAGTTGAAGCAGTCAATGAAATGGAGTCTGATTATCTTCATAATTCCCTAGTTCAAGATGAAAGTGCCTCTGACCATAATGAACTGAATGTCTCCAATCTTGATGTAACCATTGCTAGTGACACCATTACAACCACCAGAATACAAAAGAATCATCCAGTTGAAACCATTATTAGTGAACTTAATGAAAGGGTGACAAGAAGCAAGTCTAGTATTGCAAACATCTATTTGTTCTCATGCTTTCTGTGTCAAGCAGTACCCAATAACATCAAAGATGCTCTTCAAGACAATAGTTGGATTGAAGGAATATAGGAAGAATTGCTCCAATTCAAAAAGCACGAAGTATGGCAAATGGTAGATCTTCCCGAAGGACAATTCCCTATCGGTGCCAGATGGCTGTACAGAACAAGATTGATGATAGAGGGTTTGTCATTAGAAATAAAGCAACATTAGTGGCATAGTGATACACTCAAGAAGAAGGAATCGAATATGAAGAAAGTGTTTGCAGTTGTTGCCAGTCTAAAAGCAATAAGAATATTTCTTGCATATTATTCATCCATGATGTTTACTATTTACCAAATGGATGTGAAGTGTGCTTTTTATATGGAAAGATCGCTTTGAAGAACTAGATTTCCCTCATAGAGTTTACAAGCTTGACAATGTTCTGTATGGTCTTCACCAAGCTCCAAGGAAGTGGCATGAGACTCTATCATCTTTTATTCTTAAAAATGGATATGAAAGTGGAAAGATTGATAAGACTCTATCAACAAACAAGGAACTCTGTAAAGACTTTGAAGACCTTATGCATTCAAAATTTCAAATGAGTGCAATGGGGGAACTCACTTTTTTCTAGTGGTGCAAGTTCAACAAATAGTAGATGGAATCTTCATCAATCAATCAAAATATGTTGTAACTATGTTGAAGAAGTTCGACTTTGCTAATTTTCAGTCCATTATAACTCCTATGGATACTAAAGTGAAGATTGGACCTGATCCAAAAGGCAAATTAGTGGATCAGACTCACTATCGATCTATGATCGGTTCACTTATGTATCTAACAGCCCGTAGGCCTGACATTATGTTTGGTGTTTATGTGTGTGCCAGATATCAAGCTGATCCTATCTCATGTGAATGCTGTGAAGAGGATATTTAGATATCTTAATGGAAAACCTGGTCTTGGGTTATGGCCAAATGAAGGAGACTTCAATCTCTATGCTTTAACTAATAGGGATTATAGAGGATGCAACTACAATAGGAAACCCACCTCTGAAGTTGTCAATTTCTTGGTCCCACACTAGTCTCCTCGCAGTGCAAGAATCAGACATACGTATCTGTCTCAACTGCAAAAGCTGAGTATATTACAGCTTCAGCATGTTGCTCTTAAGTATTATGGATTCAAAACTAGATGCTTGATTATGGTTTTAACTTCTTGCACACACCAATTGTAAGGCCCCGTTCCCGAGCACCTCATAGTTGGTCATTCATTGCACTTAAAACATTTATAAATTGTACATTTATTTTGCTGCAGAATTTAAAACTTTCATTTATAACTAAAAATATAACATTTAATTCATTTACAACATTTATTTTCATCCAAAATACAAAGACATGTCAAAATACGAATGCCAGCCTCCAAAATGCTCCCAGTAGCTTATGCATCCATGCCTACAACTCCTCGGCATCAACAAATACCTGCCAACTATAATGCATACAAAACGTCAACGACGCTGAGTGAGTTCTAGTTTTAATAATAAAATACTTACTTTCGTTAAAACCATCCTTTACTTTATTTCAAAAGTATACTATACTATACAATCATTCGTGATCATGCATCATACGTATATACATATAATATCATTATTATCTTTGCCATTACATTTGTTAACTCTGTTCATTCAACGTATTACATTATCGTTCACTTCTCTTTCTAGATCCGGTCAGACTTTACCCTTTTTGTGGCACTCAGCCACGATTACTGAGGTCGAATGACAAGGATCCTGTTCAGTACATTATTACGATAAGTCATTTACGTTCATTTCATACTTTGTTCTTTAATACATTATCTTTCGTTCATTACTCTTTGTTACTCGAATTTTGTCTCATGCAACATCCCCGACTCATGCTCGAAAGCTGATGCTATGTCGGGGCCTGCTCATAAACCCCCAACTCATGTCCTAAGACTGACACAGCACCGGGATACGCGACAAAGATCCCATACGAGTCAATCACAGGGTTGAACTCTATCGAAGTCTGTTGCAACACAAAGTCGCTCACCCCATTGTCTCGTCTCATGGACAAAGACCTCTGTCGAGTCTGTTGCGACACAGAGTCGCTCACCTCATACCTATGCTTGGCTTTATGCCACACCCCCGAAGTTATACGTAACTCGGGTAACCATCATGTATTTCACCCCCAACATTATCGGTAGCAACACCCCATCGAAATGGGTAACACCCCCCCAAATGGGTAACACCCCCACCGAAATGGATAAAACCCCACCGAAATGGGTAACACCCCCACCGAAATGGGTAACACCCCCACCGAAATGGGTAACACCCCCACCAAATGGGTAACACCCCCACCGAAATGGATAAAACCCCACCGAAATGGGTAACACCCCCACCGAAATGGGTAACACCCCCACCGAAATGGGTAACACCCCCACCAAATGGGTAAACCCCCACCGAAATGGGTAACTGTACGATTTCATATGCCCAAAACACATAGAATATTGATGCGGTTAGTACGTCATGATCCAAGTCAGGTTATACCCAATAACAAGCTATACAAACACCAACAATTATTTATCTATTGATAAGATCATACAATAAATATTGACACCTATTTAGTAAATTGGTTTTCTAAATATTGCTTTTGTGAAAGAACAATATTATATGGAATTTGTTCATGAGATATTTATAATACATTATTTAAGTTGGTTAAATTATGTCAAATAAAAGTGTGTCATGTTATAAAATTAGACTATGTTTTAATTTTACGACTTAATATGCATGGAAGTGTAGATTTTATAAAAAAATTCAAAAGGGTGGGAAACCCCTTTTGGATGAAGCTTGCGGCCGCCCAAGGGGCATAGGGATGCACATTTTGTCTTGGCTTCTACAAGACTTAATTCATTCATTCAAGCAACCATCCATGCTACACTTTCTCTCACACACACAAAGCAACATTTTCTCTCTTTGAAGAAAGGAAAATTTCGGATTGAAGAAGCCAAAAACAAAGCAGAAAAATCGGTTTTTCTTGGGTGTTTTGGCTGATTCGGATTGCTCTTCTAAGAGGTTTTCTTGTGGTGTAAAGCTCCCTAACAAAGCAAGGTGTTTTGATGAAGCTTGTGGGTATTACAATTTGAGGTTCTCTTCTTTGACGGCTGCATAAACAATATCATCATCATATTCATCTCATCCTTCTTTCATTCGATTTTGAAGGCTGCTGAAAGGTAGTTATGGCAGCCCCTTGTGGCTGTCATATTATGTTGTTTTATGTTCTCATAGCATGCTCATTCACATACAATGATCCTTTGATATATGGGTTTGTTTTATACATTTGTATGGTCACCTAAATAACATGTTTTTCAGCTTATAAATAATTTTATAAAGTTGTTATTCCGCAGCGTTTTCAGAAAGTTTAATGGTTTAACTATGGCTTTGTGTTCATACAAATCCTTCAATGGCATCTAGAGCCGGTTATGTGGATAGCATGCTTGTTAGTATCCTTATAAAATTTGTTTTATGGGATTTTATACCCCTTTTAAGGGCTGAAATGTTCTTGTATGTTGAATCCCCAAGCTTTCAAGGTTAAATCACACATGCTTGTGATTAAACCTTGAAAGATATGTATAATGATATGTATATTGTTTGGACAATGTTTGAAACCCGTATTTTCAGTTTATGTTTGCTGAAAATCATGGGTTCTAATGGGAATTCTTAGTTATATTTGAATGATATGATGAATGTTCATATTGGTGCATAACCTAGCTTTTGGCCTTGTGTTGTTTGGATGTTTGGTTTTGGTTTATTCAATAGGGTTGTATATTATTTTGTGCTTTCTTTAAAAATGTAATTTGTCTATTTATTCATTGGGATGTAATAATAGATTAGGAGTATTTTTCTTTTACTAGAAAATATGTATTAGGATATATATATTTTGTAAAAGAAGATGCTCGGGAAGGAAGCACAAGAGGAAGACACAAAAGAATGACTTAAAGCATATGGATGCAAGTTCAAGTGGGGGTCTATGAAGACCTAAATTTTGGGTTGTATTCCACCCTTAGGAAAGACCTAATGACCACACTTGTGATGGCAAACAAGTGTGGTCACAATAGTAGCTATGGTTATGCATATTATGGTTGTTTATATTATGCTTGTTTGATTGTGGTTTTATGAATGATTGTATGATGTTTGGATATGATTAACAATCTCAATAAAATGGTCTTAACAAGCTAATATAAAATGGTTCTTAATCATTAAGTGTTAATAAATGGTTATCAAAAGGATTAATGATTTTATAATAAAATGGGTTTTATTAAAAGAACCATAGGGTATCTTGTATTTGAAAGCATGCAAATACAAGTACATAGAGTTTTCTAAACTAGAATTATAAAATCTCTAAACTTTTGACCAACAAGTTTAACACTGTCCTTTTGCACAACACTTGAGTCATTTGGAAACTGTTAATGGGATAAAGGTCACCTAACCATTTAGAGGGAACTTGTGATTTAAGGTGGGGATACCACATTGGTGGGATAAAGGTCACCTAACCACTTATGTGGGTAAACTCACGCGTGTGTGCAACTAGGGTAACTTGATTTGCAAACCATGTTAAATGGATCACCTAAATATGGTTTCCAAATGGTGTTGATGGGATTAACATGCCGACTTTACATATGATGTTTAAAGTCGATCCCATACCTCTAGAAGTTGCAAATGGTTGCAATCGTCAATCGTTGACCACCTTATTAATTTAAATTGTGGGATAAAGGTCACCTAACCACAATTTAAATGTAATGTTGGGTTCTAGATTTTAATATAAAAATGATCTTAAAAGGCATTAATTATTAAAAATAGCAATATCGAAAATACTAAATAGATCTTTGTTAAATTTTGTAGATGGCCACCAATAATGACAATCATGATAACTCTTCCGCATCCACCCAATCATTACGAGCGATCCTCCAAAAGAAACGTCTAAATCATAATAATTTCATTGATTGGTATCGAAACTTGAGAATTGTTCTCAAGCAAGAGAGAAGATCATATGTTTTAGACGACCCCATCCCCGATCAACCTACTGAGGATGATGAGGAGGCCTATAACGATTGGCTGAAATACACTGAGGACTCTGTCCAAGTGTTTTGTCTCATGCTAGCGAGCATGACTCCGGATCTCCAAAAGGAGTATGAACATCACGGAGCTTATGACATGATAACCCAGCTGAAGGAAATGTTCCAACATCAAGCAAGGGTTGAGCGCTTCGAAACGGTTCGAGCACTCCATGCATGTCGTATGGACGACAACCAATCGGTTTCATCTTATGTACTTAAGATGAAAAGTCATATTGACCGCCTCGAGAGGCTTAATTGTCCCGTCTTGAAGGAATTGGCCATGGATTTGATCCTTAATGGCCTTACCAAGAAGTTCGAGACATTTGTGTTGAATTACAACATGAATGCATGGGACAAGAGCATTGGTGAGGTTCACTCAATGCTTAAAAGGCCAGGCGGCCATGGGTAAAAGGGTTTTACCCGTTCTCACCATCCATGAAGGTGGGAACAAGAAAAGGCCTCATCCCGCACCCAAGACAAAGGTTGCCAAGGGTAAGGGACCAACATGGGGAAAGGGGAAAGGGGTGGCAAGGGTGCCACCCAAACCACAGGAGAAGAAGCAAAGGTTGCAACTAATGACCCATGCTTCAAGTATGGAGAGATTGGACATTGGGCAAGGAATTGTCCTGTCCATCTCCAAGAGTTGAAGGCAAAGAGGGATGCAGGACAGACCTCAGGTACAATATACATGATTCATATTGATCTTAATGTTACATCTTCTCACACATGGGTATTGGATACCGGATGTGGAACTCATATTTGCAATTTGTTGCAGGGGTTCACAAGAAGTAGGGAGTTCAATCAAGGGGATGTTAGCCTCTTCATGGGCAATGGAACCAAAGTCCATGTTGAAGCTCGTGGGGACTACATCATAAAACTTCCAAGTGGCTTGGATGTTATTTTGAAGAATGTTTTGTATGATCCTAGTTTGACTAGGAACATTATTTCTGTATCCTAATTAAGACATTATGATTATGTATTATCTTTTGTTGAAAATGATATTCATGTTTCTTTAAATGATATGTTATATTTTAAAGCAATTCCCATTAATGGTATTTATGAATTGGTTCATGAAAATGCTTTAAATAGTTCATTGTACCATACTAACACCAAGAAACTCAAGTTGGATTTGAGTGATACCTATCTTTGGCATTGTCGTATTGGTCATAAACAAGAAACGTATACAAACACTTCAATAGAATGGTCTTTTAAAAATGAATGAATGTGATTCATTTGATGTATGTGAATCTTGTTTACAAGGTAAAATGACTAAGGCACCCTTTAGTGGAACTAACGAAAGGGCAAAAGATTTACTAGGAATGATACATTCAGATGTATGTGGTCCTTTTAAACCAATGACTAGGAATGGTGAAAGATACTTCATTACCTTTACCGACGATTATAGTCGCTATGGGTATGTGTACTTATTAAGGCACAAAGATGAAGTTTTTGAAATGTTCAAAAACTTCAAGAATGAAGTAGAAAATCAACTCAACAAGTCGATTAAAGTTCTCCGCACTGATAGGGGAGGTGAATACCTAGGTGATGCTTTTCAAGATCATCTTAGGAGTTGTGGGATTGTCTCACAACTCACTCCACCTGAGACACCAAAACATAATTGTGTGTCTGAGAGGAGGAATCGAACCTTATTGGATATGGTTCGATCTATGATGGCTAGAACCACATTACCTCTATCATTTTGGGGTTTCGCTTTGCTCTCCGCGGCCCATATTTTAAATATGGCCCCAACCAATAAGGTGGAAAGGACACCTTTTGAGATATGGCATGGAAGAGTTCCATCCCTATCATACTTAAGGGTCTGGGGTTGTGAGGCTTACGTTAAGACTCCCACCCCAAACAAATTGGAAGTCCAATCCACCAAGTGTATCTTTATTGGATATCCTAGAGATTCTATGGGATATTATTTCTATGATCCACTGGAACAAAAGGTGTTTGTTGCCAGAAAGGGTGAGTTCTTAGAGGCAAAGTTCCTTATGGAGGAACTAGCAGTAGAACGGTGGATCTTGAGGAGGATCAAGAACCACAACCCGATGCACGTTTGGTTGAAACTAGCACTCAACATGAGGATGTTGAGGATGATCAAGCAGTTGATCAATACACACAACGTTCGCAGAAGTGGTTGAACTAGTAATCCACCTGAAAGATATGGATTTTTCATGGATGGATGCTATGTGGTAGATTCGGATGAACCAACCACATACCAGAATGCAGTGTCCAAATTGGATTGTGACAAATGGCTTGAGGCCATGAACATTGAGATGCAATCCATGTATGACAATCAAGTTTAAGAACTTGTTGTACCACCTCTTAATTCCAAAGTAGTTGGAAGCAAGTTGGTTTTCAAGAAGAAAACCGATATGCATGGAAACTTGGATACTTATAAAGCTAGACTTGTAGCAAAGGGTTTCACTCAAACTCAAGGTGTTGACTATGATGAAACTTTCTCACCTGTTGCGATGCTAAAGTCTATAAGGATATTGTTTGCCATAGCTGCTCATTACGATTATGAGATTTGGCAAATAGATGTCAAAACCGCTTTCCTAAATAGATATCTTGAGGAAGATGTGTATATGGTTCAGCCTAAAGGTTTTGTCGATCCAAAACATCCTAATAAAGTATGCAAGTTAAAGAAATCAATCTATAGATTAAAACAAGCATCAAGAAGCTGGAATCATCGTTTTGATGAGGAGGTAAAGAAATTTGGCTTCATCAAAAATGCTGATGAGGCTTGTGTGTATAAGAAGGCTAGTGGGAGCACAATAACTTTCCTAGTATTGTATGTTGATGACATACTACTATTTGGAAATGACATTCCAACCTTGGAAGGTGTAAAAACCTGGCTTGGAAGTTGTTTTTCCATCAAGGATCTTGGTGAAGCCGCCTATATTCTGGGAATAAAGATCTATAGGGATAGATCTAGGCGGTTGATTGGTTTAAATCAAAGTGCATACATTGATAAGATCTTGAAAAGGTTCAAGATGGAGAACTCTAAGAAAGGCACCGTACCTATTCAAAGAGGAACGATATTGAGTACAACTCAATGTCCTAGCTCAAGGGATGAGCAAGATAAAATGAAGGCAATCCCATACGCATCTGCTATTGGAACCATCATGTATGCAATGAAATGCACTCGACGGACGTGTCATGCGCCTTAAGCATGACAAGCCGTTACCAGCAAAATCCTGGAAACAGTCATTGGATGGCTGTTAAGAACATACTTAAGTACCTCAGGAGGACAAGAGATATGTTCCTAATCTATGGATCTGGTGATGAGGAACGCGATGTAAAAGTTACACAGATGCGAGTTTCCAAACCGATTGTGATGATTCTCGATCACAATCGGGGTATATTTTCATTCTGAATGGAGGAGCGGTCTCATGGAAGAGCTCCAAACAGGATGTGGTGGCTCTATTAAGTACAAAATTAGAATACGTCGCCGCTTCATTGGCAACTCAAGAAGCTGCATGGTTGAAGAAATTCATTGCCGATCTAAGGGTTGTCCCTTCCATTTAGGACCCCTAGAGATCTTTTGTGATAACGAGGGTGCAATTGCTTAAATCAAGGAACCTCGTGTTCATCAAAAGACTAGGCACATTGAGCGGATATTCAACTACATACAAGATGAAGTTGAAAAGGGAAAGATATGTATTCGCAAAGTTCACACGGATCAAAACATTGCGGATCCTCTCACGAAGCTCCTTGAAAAGGCAAAGCATGAAGGTCATACTTGTGCCATGGGACTTCGATATTCTAGTGATTGGATTTGAACTATAAATTTTGTATTTGGATATGTGGAACCTTTATTATTTGAATAAATTATATGGTTATAATGTTTCATTTATTTTCCAATTTAGCATGTTTAATCCATGAGTAAGTTGTTTACTCTAAACGTCCGTAGTCGTTCATAGACCATGGGAACAAGTGGTGAGGGTAAGATTATTATGAACATGGATTTGTTGATGTTCATAAGGAATGATATAGAGCAATTGTTGCTACCAGGTTCATAGATATTTGCAGGATGCAAATATTGGACTGACCCGTATCTCAAATTTTACTACATGGAATCTTATTGATTGATCATAATTAAATTAGTAAAGGCGAATATCATTTGGTATCCTCCGACCTGAGATACATATTGGGTTTTGATATTCACCAAGTATTATACCTTGAGCTAATTCTTCACTGTCCTGAAATAGTGGACAGCACATAAAGGTATGTTCAGGTATGACAAGGTGTTTGTGAGAAACGTATGTAGTCAAGATGGAATTTGTTCCTCTTATTCGTTGAGAGTTAGATGTCTAAGGCTTGATAAGTTAAATCAACAAGGATGATCATTCCGTGTTCTTGGATTTAACATGACATCTGAAACAAAAGGATAGATGAGGATTCACCTAAATCATTTCAAGTAGGATACTTGAATAAGATGATGTATTGAATGGCTATAATCATGCGTATTAAGAATAGTAAACCGTTGTTAGGCGGTATTTACTGCTTGCATCAATCTCCTATGAATTTTGTGCAAGTTGGAGATTGTACGATTTCATATGCCCAAAACACATAGAATATTGATGCGGTTAGTATGTCATGATCCAAGTCGGGTTATACCCAATAACAAGCTATACAACCACCAACAATTATTTATTTGTTGATAAGATCATACAATAAATATTGACACCTATTTAGTAAATTGGTTTTCTAAATATTGCTTTTTGTCAAGAACAATATTATATGGATAATTTGTTCATGAGATATTTATTTGATACATTATTTAAGTTGGTTAAATTATGTCAAATAAAATGTGTCATGTTATAAAATTAGACTATTTTTAATTTATAACTTAATATGCATGGAAGTGTAGATTTTTAAAATTTCAAAATGGTGGGAAACCCCTTTTGGATGAAGCTTGCGGCCGCCCAAGGGGCACAGGGATGCACATTTTGTCTTGGCTTCTACAAGACTTAATTCCTTCATTCAAGCAACCATCCATGCTACACTTTCTCTCATATACACAAAACAACATTTTCCCTCTTTGAAGAAAGGAAACTTTCGGATTGAAGAAGCCAAAAACAAAGCAAAAAATCAGTTTTTATTGAAGAAGCCAAAAACAAAGCAGAAAAATCATTTTTATTGAAGAAGCCAAAACCAAGCAGAAAAATTAGTTTTTCCTTGGGTGTTTTGGCTGATTCGGATTGCTCTTCTAAGAGGTTTTCTTGTGGTGTAAAGCTCCCTAACAAGCATGGTGTTTGGATGAAGCTTGTGGGTATCACAACTTGAGGTTCTCTTCTTTGAGGGCTGCATAAACATATCATCATCATATTCATCTCATCCTTCTTTCATTCGATTTTGAAGGCTGCTGAAAGGTAGTTATGGCAGCCCCTTGTGGCTGTCATATTATGTTGTTTTATGTTCTCATAGCGTGCTCATTCACATACAATGATCCTTTGATATATGGGTTTGTTTTATACATTTATATGGTCACCTAAAGAACATGTTTTTCAGCTTATAAATAAGTTTATAAAGTTGTTATTCCGCTGCGTTTTCAGAAAGTTTAATGGGTTAAACTATGGCTTTGTGTTCTTACAAACCCTTCAGTAACAACACCGAAGGTCATTCATAAAGACTGGAACCCTTGCATGCACACTTTAGGATTTGTTGAACCTCACGCGGTAGAGCTTAAGGCATTTAGAGCCGTGCACCTCCATACATATTGCTTGCAAGCATTTCTATACTTTCTCTATTATTAATGCATGCATTCATTCTTACGTTCCTCTTTTCATTATCTTCCATTTTACGTTTAATACTTTTCATTACATTCATTAACATTCAATGCAAAGCCAAGGGAAGATATACATACATAATAAGGAACATACATAATCATAAACATACACCATCACCATATAGGCAACATCATACATACATACCACACATCAAACATCAGCCATCACATCAACCAGGCCTATCTCCCCATATACCTCATAAAACCATTTAGAAAACCTTAAGTCCAATTTGGGTGCATGGGACCTTCCAGGCGCATGGGTATAAAAATTCTAAGTGTAAAACAATCTGGGCTCATGGGCACTATTTGGGCGCTTCTGCCCTGTTCAGGCGCATCACCAACACTTGGCCGTTTCAATCACTTTGGACACATGGCACTATTTAGGCGCATGGCCAACACTGGTCGTTTTATTTCTTTTGGGCGCATGGGGACTATTTAGCGCATGGCCAACACTTGGGCACATGGCCAACACTTAGACGCATGGGCCAACCTGCTGGCGCATGGGCCACTATTTAGGCGCATGGCCAACACTTAGACACATCGGCCAACCTGCTGGACGCATGGGCCACTATTTAGTCGCATGTCCAATACTTGGGCGCATGGCCAACACTTAGACGCATGGGCCAACCTACTGGGTGCATGGGCCACTATTTAGGCGCATGACCCACTCTTGGGCGCATGGCCAACACTTAGGCGTCTCGCCTCTCATGCTGGGCGCATGGACAACTGTTTGAGCGCATGAGCCACCTCTGGGTGCATGGACCACTTTTCATGTTCATCAAAACATTCTAAAATATTTCTATTCTACCACATCACCCGTTTATCATTCTAATCATAGCCAAAGATAGATCTACATACTCAGGCCATCTAAGCATGCTAAACACCATCACTAACCCATAATCATCACTATAACATACATATATACATAAATCACTTTGAACATAAAGTTGTAAATCCACGGTTTCTTTCGTAATGTTTGCTCAGTATGCATAATAGCCCCAAATCAGTTGAAAATTAGTAAAAGATGGGTTCTAGAAACTCACCTTGAGCAGCGTTTGAGCGACACACTTCAAGTTCGAGACCCACCTTTGATTCAGCTCTTGAATCCCAAAAACAAACACTAAACAACCATAACATCGGTCAAGAACTCGAAACCCAGCTGAAACCGAGCTCATAAATCTAAAGACTTACCTTTTACAGCTTCTTCTTCCTCTTTCTCTCTCTAGAACCGGGCTCTCTCACTCTCTTCTTCTTCCTTCGAGAGCAAAGCAACTTTCTGCTTTGATATGGGCGACCACGCCCCTCAAATCCTTAAAATAATAAGGTTTGTACTTGTACACTTTTTCCCCTCCACTTGTGCACAATTTCTATTCTTTCTATTAACTTATCTTTTCCTTCCGTTTAAAAAGAAATTTCAGGGTGTTACACCAATTCCACATTGACAACACAACAGCTTTTTTTATTACAAATAATCCAGTTCCGCACTCAAATACAAAACACATTGAAATCAGATACCACTTTTTGAGAGACTATGCTAAAAAAGGGTTAATCCAATTGATTCAAGTACCCACTGAAAATCAATTGGCTGATTATTTACTAAGGCATTTGAACTTGGTAGGTTTGAATTCCTAGTTCAATCAATTGGCATGAGTAACCTTGAGTAAAAACCAAATAAAACATCAAAAACATTTCAAAAACATTAGAAAATCACAAAAAGAAGTTAGTTTGATGAAGAAAAGAACAAAATAGGAAATGATATAATTACAATCATTATATCATTCATTGTGCTTTATTTCAAATTTTAAGAGACTGTCATGACTTACCAGATATGTTGGTAGGCTCAACATGGAAGAGAAGATACATGCAATGATGAATTAAAATCTATTCCCCAGTGAAACACCTATCTCAGGTACAGGTATGTATTGGCTGATGTGAGTGCATATGTGTGTAGTAATGTAAACACACCAGTTAATGATACTTTACGAATCTCTTTAACCCACATCTAGTTTCATCTTGGTTTTGCTGAGCAAAGACCTGATGAAACATTCATATAGTACAAATGTACTAATCCAAAAGATTCCTAATGAGGAACACATCCAAATTGGATGAATCTACAAAAGCAATACATTCCAAATGAATGAACAAAAGAATCCTATCATGGATCACCTTCCAAAGTGAAGTTAAAATAATCCCAATGTGGATCATCATGAAAAAGGATCAAAGTAAATAAATCCCAATGAGGATGAGTGAAAATGAGGTCTCATTGTTGGATCTTGTATGCCCAAGACACATACAAGATTGATGTGGTTAGTACGTTATGATCCAAGTCGGGTCATACCAGTAACAAGCTATACAAACACCACTACAAATTTATTTGTTGATGATATCATACAAATAAATATTGACACCAATTTAGAAAATGGGTTGTCTAAAACTTTGCTTTTGTAATAGAACAACATTATATGGATAACTTGTTCATGAGAAATTATTTGATTCATTATTTAAGTTAGGTAAATAATAACAAATAAAAGTGTGTTAATGTTATAAAATTAAAAGAGGTTTTAATTTTATAAACTTATGGTTTAAAAGAGTGCATATTTTATAAAATTACAAAATGTGGGGAACCCATTTTCAATCAAGAATTCGGCTGCCCCATGTAGGGCTTTGAGGGGTCTTTTAGTCTTTGGTTCTACAAGACATTTACTTCCCTTGCACTCTTCCATCAATCTCTTTCTCTCACGCACACAAGAGTAAATTCATTTTCTCTCTTCTTTGGCTACATTTTCGTCTTTTTTAAAGCTGAAAAATTGGGTTTTGGCTTGACTATTTTGGATTTCCAAGAAGAAGGTCTTGAGTTTTGGTGTTCTTCTACCTAACAAGATTAGGTGCTTGCTAAGGCTTGTGGGTATACAAGCTTGAGGACTCCTATTTTGGAGGCTAGACATTCAAGAGCATCATCTTCTTCATCTCATTCTTACTTTAACATCTTGTTCTTGAAAGGTAGTTTCAATAACACCCTATGGTTGCATTTTCGTTCATGATAGCATTTCATTTCACATGTATATATGATCCTTGTTCTTGGGTATTGTTTTTGCTTTAAAATGGTCCAAATTTCAGATTGTTAACCACACTTTAAACCCTAATATCCGCTGCGTTTTTATAATTTAAATGGTTATGTAATAAATAGATTTGGTGCATTTCGTTTATTAAAAAAATGTATTAGGATATGATTTTATAAAAGAAGATGCACAAGATGAAGACCCAAAAGGATGGACACAAAAGACATGGACACTTGAAGCAATGGATGTCGATTCAAGTGGGAGTTCATGGACATATATGATTTGTCATTCTTAACCCTTAGGAAAGACCTTATGACAACACTTGTGATGGAAAACAAGTGTTGTCGACTTAGTGGCTATGGTTATGCACTTATGTTTGTATGATTATGCTTGTTTGATTATTTGTTGTGTGGTTGTTGTTTGATATTTGGATATGCATAACAAACTTATTAATAAACTTAACAAGCTGAAAATTGATGGTTCTTTATCATCAAGTGATTAATAAAAGGTTATTAAAAGGATTAATGATATTAATAAAAGGGGTTTTATTAAAAAGTGAACCATAGGGTACCTTGTATTTGGAAGCATGCACACCATCCTTTTTTTATAACAAGTTTAAAACCATAGTGTTTTCTAAACTAAGATTATGAAAACTTACAAGTTATTTTGTAAACAAGTTTAACACCATCCTTTTGCACAACACTTGAGTCACTTGGAAACTCTTAATGGGATAAAGGTCACCTAACCATTTCGAGGGAACTTATGATTTGAGGTGGAGATACCATATTTGTGGGATAAAGGTCACCAAACTTGTGATTTGATTTGCAGACCATGTTTTATGGATCACCTACAATGTGGTTTACAAAGGTGTTGATGGATAAACATGCCGACCACACATATGATGTTTAAGTCCATCCCATACCCTAGAAGTTGCAAATGGTTGCAATTGTCAAAATTTTGACTACCTTGTTAATTTAAATAATGGGATAAAGGTCACTTAACCACTATTTAAATGTAACGTTGGATTCTAGAATTTTAAAATTGTGTTTGACACATAAAAGGGCTTTAATTATTAAAATATGGACAATGTCAAAAATAATAAAATTGAACTTTGTTAAATTTTGTAAATGGCCACCAACAATAATGATAATAATGATATCACGTCCGCTCACTCACAATCACTAAGAACCATTCTTTAAAAGGAGCGTCTAAACCATAATAACTTTATAGATTGGTTTCGAAACTTGAAAATTGTTCTCAAGCAAGAGAAACAATCATATATTTTAGATGATCTGATTCCCGATCAACCTAATTAGGAGGATGAGTAGGCCTACAATAATTGGGTAAAATACATGGAGGACTCGGTCCAAGTGTCTTGCCTCATGTTGGCAAGTATGACTTCGGATCTCCAAAATGAGTAGAACATCATGGAGCATACAACATAATCACCCAGTTGAAGGAAACATTCCAATAACAAGAAAGGGTAAAGCGCTTCGAAACGGTTCGAGCACTCCATGCATGTCGTGTGGATGACACCTAATCTATTTCATCTTATGTACTTAAGAGGAAAAGCCACGTTGACCGCCTCAAAAGGCTGAATTGTCCCGTCTCAAAAGAGTTGGCTACGGATATGATCCTCAACTATTTGTCAAAAAGGTGTGAAAACTATTTCATGAACTATAACATGAATGGGTGGGACAAGAACATATGTGAGCTTCACTCTATCCTAAAAAATGCTGAGGTGGCCATGGGTTAAATGGTTTACCCGTTCTCACCATCAATGAAGGTGGGAACAAGAAGAGGCCTCACCCCACACCCAAGGAAAATGTTGCAAAGAGTAAAGGGCACATTAAGGGAAAAGGAAAGGGAGGGTAAGAGCGCCACCACCAAAACCAGCAGAGAAAAGCAAAAGGTTGCTTCAAATGACCCATGCTTTAAGTGTGGGGAGATTGGACATTGGGCAAGAAATTATCCGGTCCACCTCAAAGAGTTGCAAGCTAAGAGGGATGTCAGGCATACCTCAGGTACAATTTAATATGCTCTAACACATGGGTATTGGATACCGGAAGTGGAACTCAAATTTGCAACGTATTGCAAGGGTTCAAAAGAAGTAAGGACTTCAAGAATGGGGATGTTAGCCTCTACATGGGGAATGGGGCAAAAGTTCAAGTTGAAGGTCGAGGGGACTACATCTTGAAGCTTCCAATTGTTTGGAAGCAATTTTAAAAAATGTTTTGTATGCTCCTAGTTTGACTAGGAACATTATTTATGTTGCCCAATTAAGACAATATGGTTATGTTTTAACATTTATTGAAAATGAAATTCATGTTTCTTTAAATGGCATATTTTATTTTAACGATATTCCTATTAATGGTATTTATGAATTGGTTCGTGAAAACACATTATATGATAGCTCATTGTACCAAACCACCACAAGAACCTCAAATTGGATTTGAGTGATACCGATCTTTATCATTGCCGTCTTGGTCATATAAACAAAGGCACATACAAACACTTCAAAAGAATGGTCTTTTAAAAGTAAGTGAATATGATTTATTTGATGTATGTGAATCTCGTTTACAATATAAAATGACTAAGGCACCTTTTAGTGCCAAATCCGAAAGGGCAAAAGATTTATTAGGCATCATACATTCGGATGTATGTCGTCCTTTTAAGCCAATGACTAGGTACCATGAAAGATACTTCATTACCTTTACTCATGACTATAGTCGAGATGGTTATTTCTACTTGTTAAGACATAAGATGAATCTTTTAAAATGTTCCAAATCTTCCAAAATGAAGTAGAAAAAAACTCAACAAGAAACTAAAAATTCTCCGCACCAATATAAGAGGTGAATAGCTAAGTGATGCTTTAAGAGATCATCTTAGAAGTTGTGGTATTGTCTAAAAACTATCTCCACCTGGAACACCACAACACAATGGTGTGTGCGAGAGGAGAAATCGAACTCTATTAAATATGGTTCGATCTATGATGGCTAGAAGCTCATTGCCTCAATCATTTTGGGGTTTCGCTTTGCTCTCTGCGGCCCAATCTTGAATATGGCCCCAACCAAGAAAGTGGAAATGACACCTTTTGAAATATGGCATGGAAGGGTTCCCTCACTATCATATTTAAAGGTATGGGGCTATGAAGCTTATGTTAAGACTCCCACCTCAAACAAGTTAGGAAGCCATTACACTAAGTGTATTTTCATTGGATATCCTAGAGATTCTATAGGATATTATTTCTAAGATCCATTGGAACCAAAAGGAGTTTTTTGTGAAGAAGGTTGAGTTCATAGAAGCTATGTTCCTTATGGAAGGAACTAGCAATAGAACTATGGAGCTTGAGGAAGATCAAGAACCACAAACCGATACATGTTTGGTTGACACTAGCACTCCAAATGAGGATGTTGAGGATGATCAAGTGGTTGATCAATACACAAAAAACGTTCATAATCAGGTAGAATTATTAATCCACCTGAAAGATATGGATTTTTTGTGGATGGATACTATGTGGTAGATTCCGATGAACCAACCACTTGTCATGATGCAATGCCCAATTTGTATTGTCACAAATGGCTTGAAGCCATGAACGTTGAGATGCAATCCATGTATGACAATCAAGTATGGGACTTGGTTGGACCACCTCTTAACTCTAAGATAGTTTAAAGTAAGTGGGTTTTCAATAAGAAAACGGATATGCATGGAAACTTGGATACTTATAATGCTAGACTTGTAGCAAAGGGTTTCACTCAAACTCAAGGGTTTGATTATGATGAGTCATTTCGCCTGTTGCAATGCTAAAGTCTATTAGGTATTATTTGCCATAGCTGCTCATTATGATTATGAGATTCGGCAAACGGATGTCAAAACCACTTTTCTAAATGGATATCTTGAGGAAGATGTCTATATGGTTCTGCCTAAAGGTTTTGTAAATAAAAACCATCCTAAAAAAGTATGCAACTTAAAGAAATCAATCTATGGATTGAAGCTAGCATCCGGAAGTTGGAATCACCATTTTGATGAAGAGATAATCAAATTTAGGTTCATCAAAAATGCTGATGAAGCATTTGTATATAACAAAGCTAGAGGGAGCATCATCACTTTCCTAGTATTGTATGTTGATCACATCCTACTATTGGGAATCACATTCCAACCTTAGAAGGTGTAAAAGCCTGTCTTGGAAGTTGTTTCCCCATTAAGGATCTTGGTGAAGCCATCTATATTTCGGGAATAAAAGTCTATATGGATAGATCAAGGCGGTTGATAGGTTTAAATCAAAGTGCAAACATTGATAAGATCTTTAAAAGGTTCAAGATGGAAAACTCTAAGAAAGGTACGATACCTATCCAAAGAGGAACGATATTGAGTAAGACTCAATGTCCAAGCTCGAAGGATAAGCAAGACAAAATGAATTGAATCCCGTATGGGTCTGCTATAGGACCCATCATGTATGCATTGATATGCACTAGGCCGGACGTGTCGTGTGCCATGGGAAGGACAAGCCGATACAAGCAAAATCCTGGAAACAGTCATTGGATGGCTATTAAGAACATACTTAAGTACCTAAGGATGACAAAATATATGTTCCTAATCTATGGAACTGGTGAGGAGGAACTCCTAGTAAAGGGTTACACGGATGTGAGTTTCCAAGCTGATCGGGATGACTCACGATCATAGTCGAGGTACATTTTCATCTTGAATGGATGAGTATTTTCTTGGAAGAGCTCTAAGAAAGATGTTATGGCATTATCAACAATAGAGTCAGAATACATCGCCGCTTCATTAGCAGCTCAGGAAGCTGCATGGTTAAATAAATTCATGGCGGATCTAGGGGTGGTCCCTTCCATTCAGGACCCCCTAGAAATTCTTTATGATAACAAGGGTGCAGTTGCTCAAATTAAGGAACCCCGTGCACATTAAAAGACTAGGCACATTGAACGGAGATTCAACTACACAAGGGATGATGTTGAAAAGGGTAAGATATGTGTTCGCAAAGTTCACACAGATCAAAACATTGCGGATCCACACACGAAGCTTCTTGATAAGGCAAAGCATGAAAGTCATACTTGTGCAATGGGACTTCAATATTCTAGTAACTGGATTTGATCATTAATTTTGTATTTAGATATTGTAACCCTTTATCACTTAAATGAATGTTTGGTTATAATAGTTCAACTAATATTCCTATTTCGCAAGTTTAAAATCCATGAGTAAATCATTTACACAGAACGTCCGTAGTGGTTCATACTTGTGGGAACAAGTATGAAGGTAAGACTATTATGAACTTGGATTGGTAGATATTCATATGGATGAATATAGAGGAAAAGGTTGCTCCCAAAGTTCATAGATATTTGTGGGATACAAATATTGGATTGACGTACATCTCAAATATAGTACATGGAATCTTCATGATTTATCATAAGTAATTTTGAGTAAAGGCGAACATCATTTGGTATCCTCTGACCTGAGATACAAATTGGGTCTTCATATTTACTTAATATTATACTTTGACTTAGTTCTGCACTGTTCTAAAACATGGCAGTACATAAATCTGAGTTTAGGTATGATATAAGGAATTGTAAGGGATATATGTAGTCAAGATGGGATTTCTCCCTCTTATCGTTAAGAGTAAGATGTCTAAGGCCTGATAAAGTTAAATCAATGGAGAATGATCATTCTGTGTCTCTTGGATATAACATGACATCTGTGACAAAAGGATAGATGATTGATTCACATAAAACATTTGGAGTAAGGTACTTGAAGGGGATGACGTTATTGAATGGAACTTATTCATACGTATTAAGGATAGTTAACCGCTATTAGGCGGTATTTACTCCTTGCATCAATCTTCTATGAATCTTGTGCTAGTGGGAGATTGTTGGATCTTGTATGGCTAAGACACACAAGATTGATGTGGTTAGTACGTTATGATCCAAGTCGGGTCATACCCAATAACAAGCTATAAAAACGCCAATAAATATTTTTTTGTCGATGAGATCATACAAATAAATAGACACCAATTTAGAAAATGGATTTTCTAAAACTTTGCTTTTGTAATAGAACAACATTATACGGATAATTTGTTCATGAGAAATTATTTGTTTCATTATTAAGTTAGTTAAATAATAACAAATAAAAGTGTGTTAATGTTATAAAATTAAAAGAGGTTTTGATTTTATAAACTTATGGTTTAAAAGAGTGCATTTGTTATAAAATTACAAAATAAGGGGAACCAATTTTGAATCAAGATTTGGGCCACCTCATGTGGGGCTTTTAGGGGTCCTTTAGTCATGGGTTCTAAAAGGCTTTTACTTCTCTTGCACTCTTCCATCAATCTCTTTCTCTCTCACACACAAGAGCAAGTTCATTTTCTCTCTTCTTTGGCTGCATTTTCGTTTTTTTGGAAAGCTGAAAAATTAGGTTTCGGCTTGGCTATTTTAGATTTGCAAAAATAAGGTCTTGAGTTTTGGTGTCCTTCTACCTAACAAGATTAGGTGTTTGCTAAGGCTTGTGGGTATACAAGCTGGAGGACTCCCATTTTGGAGGCTAGACATTCAAGAGCATCATCTTCTTCTTCTCACCTTACTAAAACATCTTGTTCTTGAAAGGTAGTTTCAAGACCACCCTATGGGTGCATTTTCATTCATGATAGCATTTCATTTCACATATATATATATGATCCTTGTTCTTGGGTTTAGTTTATAGTTTAAAATGGTGCGAATTTCAAATTTTTAATCACACTTTAAACCCTAATATCCGCTGCATTTTTATAGTTTTAAATGGTTAAACTAGCTTTGATTAACATGTTACAAAACCCAACACTCATAACTTAAGTAACCTGGTAAGGAAAGTTGGGAAAGAGTTCTACTATGCATCGTATAAGGATGGTTGATCATCCTATGATTTTGGGTGTGAGGTACATGTTAAATAATTAAATCAACCAAAAACATGATAAATATCACTTGCATCAAAATATCAATCTCGTATGAGTTTAAGAGGACAAACATACCTTCAATCATCAAGTTTATAAACTTGTCCATTTTATCATAAAGGATGCACATGCATAATGGAAGATTGATATGATTCCAACAAAAGATATACTTCTCTTCATTATTAATAATCAAAATTATTTTCAAAAAGTTTTTTAACTCTTTAAAGTTTTCTTTCCATATGTGGATATCAACTTTAGGGGGAGTAATTTAAAATTTTTAATTAACTCTATATAGATGTTTACTATTTTAAATTACTTTCTTAATTTAATTTCTTAAAAATCAAAAAACAAAACAAAAAGAAAGTGCATGTGTTGATGTAGAAGTTATACCATAGTATCTCAGCCTATGCAGATTCTCGGAAGCATGAAAAGTCGAAGATCAGTCAAACAATGGGAAACTTGTATCACTTCTCACATACACGTCAATCCAAGCAAGAATTAACAACTCCAACAGCAGTCAACAACTTCATAAGACATAAATTCAATCAAAGACAGCCTTCATAAGAAGAAAAATCAAAAGTAGAAAACATTAAGTATTGATTAAGTTCAAAGATTAATGTGGGTAAGTGGATTGGTAAATGCGGGTGAAGGTGACCCATGCATGTAAACAATGCAGGTAACTGTTTATGTCATACATAAACCAATGCGGATAAAGTTTTACTCTACCGCATTTATGTCAAACAAGTGCATGAAAAGTTGATTAAAAACCTATGCAGACAAAATTTGTTCTACCGCATTTGTTAACGCGGAGGAACTAATCACTTCCGCATTTGTTTTACATTTCACAATAATTTTTTATGTAATTTCAAAATGAATAACCAAGTGTTCAATCTCTTCTATCAGAAAGGATGATGATCATGTAAATGTGGAAAATAAACTCTTCCACATTTGCTAAAGTAAACAAATGCTAAAACAAGCATGATCAACAGCATTTGCTTTAGTACACAAATGCTGGCCAACTTTGTTCTTCAGCATTTGCTACAGTGAAGAAATGCGGGATGTGAAAAACCTAAGTATCTCACTTCTGCATTTGCTACAGTACACAAATGCTGACGAACTTTGTTCTCCTGCATTTGCAATAGTAAACAAATGTGGATAGCCAAAATACTTTAATTTTCCACATCCGCATTTGCTACAGTGTCATTTAAAATGTGAACGCATTTGTTCTGGAACTTGTAAAATCTTGTAAAAGCGATTAATTCACTATTTAAAGCAACTTCAAAGGGTCATTTAATACTTTTCAAATTTGAGAGATTCCATAGTGCGACGAGCAAAAAACCACTGTACATCTTCATCGATCATCATCATCATCAACAATAAGAGATTTTAGTGTCTTTTCATCAATGTGTTCTCATCTTCGATTCTAAGCAACATTAGTATCGAAAGAAAGTTTAAATTCCCAAAATATTTCGTGACCTACCTTTTGAACTTTGAACTAAAATTGAACTTAGAGCTCTAGCTTAATGAATAACACCCACAATCAGATTTATTCAAGGAAAAGTTATACATTTTCGACATCAATGAACATGCAAACTAAGAGGAATTCAACTCATCATGAAAAACTTCATTGTCGTGTTCATCATATGAACAGAGCCTGATGAAAACTGAAAATGTGGAACAAATTCATGAAATAAAATCTAATAAATGGTTGAAAATGTTAATAATGCATCTACATAAACATGAAAAACCAAGTAATTGTGGTTGTTCATCACAAAATAACAATTTGACATGACCATTATGAAGCAGTAATATCCACTTTCAGCTTTGACCATTAAGAGTCAAATTGATGAATTGTGCATATACTTTCTCAACAAATCTAACTCATATGTCTCAAATGAAGATTAAATGTCTAATCTTACATGGAGCAAGGTCCATTCAGCGGTTATTTCTACCCAGATGTGCCTCAAGCTAAAGGACTGAGAGACATGATCAGATTCATATCTACTACCATAATAGCTCATGCTATACAGTGTTGGACCAAAAGAACCAATGAGCCTGATCAGAAAAACCTCTAAGTCCCATAGACATCACAACAATTGCTGAAGACTTGATCAACTGTTTGACAAAGTCTGAAGACTTCAACAGCTGAAGACTAAAGTACTGAAGACTTCAACAGCTGAAGACCAAAGTCTGAAGATCAACAGCTGAAGACTAAAGTACTGAAGATCAACAGCTGAAGTACAAAGACTGAAGACATCAGCTGAAGTTCAAGTACAAGTACTGAAGCCCTCAGATTTTGTTACAACAGCTGAAGAAGCATTCTTCAGTTGTTGTGATGGTTTCCTTTCAGTAGTTTCTTTTTTGTTGTAGTATTTGTAAAACGACTGAAGAGCATGTTCTTCAGTCGTTGTAGTTTCAGTAGTTTCTTTTCAGTAGTTGTAGTGATAGTTAACACTTAGTATTTTTGTAAGAAGATGTCAGCTGTTTTGACATCTTCACTAGTTGTGTTAACTTTCAGTAGTCTGAATAATTCTGTTAGATGTCACTATCAAATGACATCAGCGGACATCACATCTCCTATATAAGGAATGTTCCACCACGACATTCTTATATAAAGGATGATTGACCTGATTGTATGTGTTACATTTTGCCACCACGAAAGCGGGTATTGAATAAAATATGTGATTTGTAGAATTCTTTCTATAATCGTTTGTTCTTACTTTAAATATCAACTGTAGTCTTGTGAATTGTCTAATTCATTGTTTGATTTCCGCTGCAATACTCTCTAATCAATCAAACGTAGATCACTAATCCTAACAATTGGTATCAGAGTAGTTAATCTTTGATCTATCTAACAATTGATCATTGAAACTGCTAATAGATATCTGCATTTGATTGAATTAGCATATTTGCAAGAATTGGTCATAGTTAAATTGAATTTCTGCTACTTTCGTTTTATTGCTTTCTGTTTTCTCTTGGTTCAATTTGGTTTGTTGTGTTCTGTTCTAAATCTGTTAAAACTTAATTGATTTTGGTTGAATCTGAGAATGACTACTACTTCTAATGACCCTCACAATACCGGTTCTTCAACCAAGCCTCCGATGCTGGTTAGGGCGGAGTATAACATATGGCAACGAAGAATGCTTCATCACCTGTCTGTTAACAGTTCTGGTTGTTGGACATCGGTGGTACATGGTCCACATAAGCCTATGGTGAACAATCCGGAAACCAATCAAATGGTTCCGAAGAAGAAGGAACAATACTCAGATGACGATTGGAAACTGTTTGAGATTGATGCTAAAGCCCATGGAATTCTGGCCATGGCATTGCCGAATGAAATCTATTCAGGGCTTATGCATCATGAAACTGCTCATGACCTCTGGAATGCACTGAAGGAACAATTCGGTGGAACTGATGTGGTCTTAGCAAACAACAAAGATATCCTTGCCTAACAATATGAAACATTCTATCATAGGAAGGGTGAGACACTGACTCAACAGTTTGAGCATTTTTCAAGTTTGATCTTTGAGCTAAAAATGGTCAAACATGAATATACCAATAGCTAGATGAACAACAGATTCCTTAGATCACTGCCTGAGAGATGGGACACATACATTATTATCCTACGCTCCAGTGCAAACTGGATAAACTATCTCTCACCCAACTTCATGGGAAACTGCTTACATTTAAGAGAGAGATAGAGTAGAAAAGGAAACTGGCATCATCAGGAAAGCTCACTGATGACTTTGTACCAGGGAACACTGCCTTGCTTGGTCATGTGTCAGAATATGCTGCATCTGAAAGTAACTATGATGAGCATATAGATTTCTCTTCAAACAGTTCAGATCATGCATTCGTTGGTGATAGTCACTCATGTGTAATGTTAGCTAATGTGAATTTATGTTTTATCATGGATGATTTGAAAGGAATAGTTGATGATGATCTAGAAGAGATGGATATTCTGAGCCAAATGGCCTTGATTAATATCAGATCTCAGAAGTGCTACAAGAGGACTGGCAGGAAATTTCCAGGACTCTTTGGCAAAACCAAAGTTGGTTTTGACAAGAGTAAGTTGAGGTGTCACAAATGCCAAAGGCTTGGACACTTTGCAAGAGAGTGTAGATCATCTGGATCTAACTCCTTTGAACCCTTTGTGACTTTTCCAAGCACTAGTCCACAAAACAGGGGGCAACATGCTGCTAGTTCTGGTCATCATTCACAACCTGCTTCGCCTACATATTTTGTCCCTCAGGGTCCAATGTCATATCCGTATCCCTGCTATTACATGCCTCAGCCAAATCCAGTTCAAGTTCCTACTGCACAACAACCACAAGCACTACCTGAGCCTCTACCATCTCATTCACAACCTCATCATAGCTTTTCCACCCCTCGTAATGTTGACTGGAGCAGTTTACCAGATGATCTCTCTGGTACTGAGCAATTATTTACTGGTGATGGTTAACATGGTGGTGAACATCCCTTTGGGAATCTAGCTCTCATGGCCCTAGAATCTACTGAGGTTCATGCTCCAATGCATCTTCTTCACAGGTAACCCAGGTATCCCCTGAGGCTAAGGCCAAGCTTTGTTCTGAATCTTGCATAGATGCATTTGTCTCTATTAGAGAAGCAAATGTAGCTGTAATTAATCAAAATCTAGAGCTTGAGCAAACTATTTCCAAAAGAAGCTGAATATGAGTCTGTCCTTAAGGCAAAGATGATGAGATTTATAAGCTTAAATGCCAATTAAATGATGAAAAGGCTAAGCTACAGGTCATTCTTGAGAACCATAAGGAACTCAAAGAAAAACTTGCAGTTACCCAAGTTGAGTGTGACCGCTGCGTGTCATCCTGCAAGGGATTTGAAATGCTGCTCAGTAAGCAATCTGCTTCGAATGTGATGTTTGGAATTGGTTATAACCATATTGCACCTCCAACAGATTTTACTCCAAAACTAATAGTAAAATCTGAAAGTGAAAGCAATCTCCAAACCACATTATCATGTGCATCATTCACAAGTGATCTCCCAAAATCACAAGATGAAATAAGGGTTGATACCTCAGCAAGTCAATTGGCTGATGGGTTAACTACTGATAAGCACATGAAGCTGAGTATTTCAGATGTTGTTCCTCAAAGTAACTTAAGTACTGAAAGGCAAGTTACAACAACTGAAAAGCATTTCAAATCAGCTGAAATAAATGGATTAACAACTGCTGACAATAAACAGCTGAAGAACAACTCCTCAGTTGTTACAGATTCTTCAGTACTGAACAAAATTACTGAAAGGAGGAAAGTACTGAAGAGCACACCTTCAGTAGTTTCCACATCATCAGTTGATCAATCCAAGATAAAGAATAAGCCATGTGAAATATGTGATAAATTCAATCATCTTTCTGATTAATGTTGGTACAGAAAGGGTCCAAACTCAATAGAGATAAGCTCATTAAAATCCAGATGAAAATGAAAACTGAGTTTGAGACTAAGTTTGTACCGCAATCATTCCATTGTGATAAACCCAAGCCTTCAACCAAATTCAAGAAGAAGGATAAGGTTCATCACAAAACCTGATGGTGCTCCTCATAATAAACATCAGACTAAGTCTGTTAATTTTATGGAGGAAATTATGGATCACAGGAACTCATCAAACACAAGTAATGATATATCACAAGAGCTGAAAGCTTTGGCTACAAATCAGACACAACTTGTTATGATGGTTCAACATTTGTTGGGGAGAGTTAACCAATTAGATGCACCTGTGATCAAATCACTGAAAAGGCATTCCAAGCCCAAATCCAAGGAATCCATTTCAGCACCATCTCCTTCTTCAACTGTTAATCATAAGACACAAGTTATGGTTGCATCTGTTGATGAAAACAACCCAAAACCAAAAAGGTTTGGGTCTCAAAATCTAACTAGTTTTCTTTTATGTAGGGTTCTTCAACATGCCAAAGGAGCATCTGGTATGTGGATAGTGGAGGATCAATGCATATGACTGGGAGCAGTTCTCTTCTTAATGACTACTCTCAAGAAAGAAGAGATTTGTTTCATTTGGAAATGATGCTAGAGGTTACATCATTGGGAAAGGATATGTGTCTAATGGACAAATCAAGTTTGATGATGTCAACCATGTGGAGAATCTCAAGTATAATCTGCTGAGTGTCAGTCAAATGTGTGATAAAGGGCATGTTGCACTTTTCACAAGCCAGAACTGCAAGATTCTATCTTCCCAAGTTCTGAGGCTGCTTGACAAGGTAATGGATGAACATAGTCTCCTGAAGGCCAACAGGATTGGAAGAGTGTATGCCTTGGATTTGTCAAAGAAGATTGATTTGAAGGGTCATCCATGCCTGTTCTCCAAAGCCTCTCTTCAGGAATCTAAACTATGGCATAGAAGGCTAGGTCATGTCAATCTCAGAAACATGAATCAGCTGATCCACAATCGTTTAGTGAGAGGTTTATCAACGAAGGAGTTCCACTGTGATGAAGCCTGCACTGCTTGTTTGAAAGGAAAAGAGCACAAAGTCTCATTCCCTCCCATTGAAGAACCTAAGTCCACTGCCTGCTGGCAGTTACTGCACATGGATCTATTTGGTCCTGTGAGAGTGATGAGCATGGCAAAGAAGAAATACTGTCTGGTAATTATGGATGATTACTCCAGATTCGTATGGACTTTCTTTCTACATTCAAAGGATGAGGTTGCTCAGAAGATTACAAACTTTGTGTTGTATGTTGAGAAGCAGTATTCCCTATCAGTCAAGTGTATAAGGAGTGACAATGGTACTGAATTTAGAAACCATACACTTGATGATTTTTATCTTTCAAAAGGAATCAAAAGGCATTTTAGCATCCCAAGGACTCCAGAACAAAATGGAGTAGTGGAGAGAGAACAAGACTTTAATTGAAGCTGCAAGGTCCATGTTAGCTGACTCTGGTTTGCCTTTGACCTTTTGGGCTGAAGCTGTCAATACAGCTTGCTATGTGCAAAATAGAGTGTTAGTAAATCAAAGGTTGATGAAGACTCCATATGAAGCTCTACATCATTTGGCTTCTTCGATTTCATTCTTCAGAGCCTTTGGATGTCCTTGTTTCATTCTAAACACAAAGGGTCAACTCCACAAATTCGATCCTAAGGTGGATGTAGGGTATTTTGTAGGTTATTCATCCACTTGCAAGGCTTACAAAGTCTTCAACTGCAGAACAAAGATAGTTGAAGAAACCTTGCATGTGAAATTCAATGAATCTCCTAAGGATAAAATTCCACAAAACCCTGTGGAGTTGTTTGATGTGGACATACTGCAATATGCTCCTTATCAAACCCCAGCTGTTGCAGATCATGTGGATAAATCATCTTCTTCAGCAAGTCTTCACCACCTGGTGGTACTGAAGATGATGATGATATCAGTACTCACCTTTTCAAGTTCAGTGACCAACTGCCTGAGTCTGCTAAACTTGATGTTCCTGTACCTTCAGCAGCTCCATCCACAACAAATGCTGATGAGATTTCTGATTCCTCTACATCGTTTGATTTGCCATCTAAACTTGGTTTCAAGAATCTGAATCAACATCTGCTGATGCTGAACCGGCTACAAACACTTGCACTGATCTTATTGTGCACCTAGAGCTGAAGAATCACCCCATGTCTCAAATCATGGTGGTATCAATGCTGGCGTCTCAACCAGAAGTCAATTGTCTAACTTGTGCTTCTATGCTCTCTTCATCAGTCAGCAAGAGCCAAAGAACTATCATGTTGCTTTGAGAGACAATGGATGGGTGGAAGCCATGCAGCTTGAGCTACTTCAGTTCAAGAAACAGCAAGTGTGGGAACTGGTTCCTCTACCCCCAGGTAAGTGTGCAATAGGCACTAAATGGGTGTTTAGGAACAAAACAGATGAAAATGGGCTTATTGTTAAGAACAAGGCCAGACTGGTTGTTCAGGGGTTTTCACAAGAAGAAGGTATTGATTATGATGAGACCTTTGCCCCTATAGCCAGACTGGAGGCAATTAGATTGTTCTTAGCCTATGCTGTATTTCACAATTTTAAAGTTTTTCAAATGGATGTTAAAAGTGAATTTTTATATGGTAAAATAAAAGAAGAAGTTTATGTGTGTCAACCACCAGGTTTTGAGGATAATAAACATCCAGATTGGGTATACAAGCTTGATAAGGCTCTTTATGGGTTGAAACAAGCTCCTAGAGCCTGTATGAGACATTATCAAATTTTCTTCTTCAAAATAATTTCACTAGAGGCTCCATAGATAAAACTTTATTCATTAAGAAGGTGGATCAGCATAAGCTACTTGTTCAAATTTATGTTGATGATATTATTTTTGCATCCTCTGATCCCCAGTTGTGTGATGACTTTACCAATTTAATGCATAAGAAGTTTGAAATGAGTGCAATGGGAGAATTACAGTTCTTTCTAGGATTGCAAATCAAAAAAAAGGCTGATTGAACTTTCATTCATCAGTCTAAATATACAAAAGATCTTTTGAATAAGTTTCATTTACAAAATTGTAAGCCCTGTTCTACTCCCATGTGCAACACCACACAACTGGATCCAGATTAGAAAGGTAAAGCTGTTGATGAAACACTTTACACATGTATGATTGGGTCCTTGATGTACTTAACAGCTTCTAGACCAGATATCATGTTTGCAACGTGTGTTTGTGCTAGATTTCAGACTGCTCCTAAAGAGTCTCACTTGATTGCAGTCAAAAGGATCTTTGGATATCTGCAAGGTACACAATCTCTAGGTTTATGGTATCCCACTGGACACTCTTGCAAATTGGTTGCTTTTTCTGATAGTGACTATGCAGGGTGTAAGCTAACCAGAAAGTCAACTTCTGGTGGATATCAATTCCTAGGCAACTGTTTTATTTCTTGGCAGAGTAAGAAATAAACATTTGTTGCTACATCCACTGCTGAAGCAGAGTACATTGCTGCTGCAAGCTGTACTTCTTAGGTACTCTGGCTTCAGAACCAACTTTTGGATTATGGCATTACAGAGACTAAGACTCCATTATTAATGGATAGTGCTTCAGCTCTTTGCATTGTCAAGAATCCTGTCCAGCACTCTAGGACCAAACATATAGAGATCAGACATCATTTTATTAGGGACTGTTTTGAAAAAGGTCTGATTGATCCAAAGTTTGTGCCTAGTGCTGATGAGCTTGCAGACATTTTTACTAAGCCTTTGGATTGCTCGACTTTCCAAAACCTAGTGTTAAGGCTTGGTATGCTGCAGCTAGAATAAGTGATAACTACTGATGATCTCAGTAAATAAGTACTGATGATCATTTGTAATCATATCGCATATAAGTACTGATTCTGTTACAAGAACTGATATAGTCATAACTACTAATATAAGTACAAACAGATAAGTACTGATGTTCTATAAAACAACTGAAAAACAGCCAAAAAGACTGATGAGTAAGTGTTGAGGGCAGTATGAAACAGCTGAAAAGCTATGAATTGACGAAAACTACTGATGAGAATTTTCTCTTCAATTGTTTCTTAAACTGCTGCTTCATCTTAAACAACTGATGACAAAACCACGTCTTCAGTAGTTTTATAACTACTGATGACTAACACCAAGTTATCAGTTGTTTCCAACACCTGAAGCTAAAACCATGGTCTTCAGTAGTTTTATAACTACTGATGCCTAAAAACAAGACTTCAGTTGTTTCAACCTCTGAAGGTTAATACCACGTCATGAGTCGCTTAAAACTACTAATCACTCATACCAAACCCTTTAGTTGCTTTATAACCCATACCCTATAAATACCTTGTCTTACAGAGCTTCATCATCTCAAACCTAATGTTCACAAACTCAGAACCTTCTCTCACATCAATGGCGAACATGAAGCTTAAACCACGACACAACTGTGTTGCTTACCTTACCAAATCATCCTTTTGGACAAAGTTTGATAATGCCATTGATCTAATGATCAACTCTCCATACAAAACAGCTTTCTTCTAAATCCTACCATTCATGCCGAATCCCTCCATCAGTTCTGGACAAATGTCACCCTCATCACTGGGGAGAATGACACCGACTCTCTCCAGTCGTTCGTCAACAATCGTCAGGTGGTCATCACTCTAGAAATTCTTCGCCAAACCCTACAACTGGATGATGCCACTTTCCCCACTGGGTATCCAAAGGGCACCACTGATCTATCATTTGCCCAACATGGATACCTGGGAAACCTTAGTGCCTCAACCATCCTGAAGAAACATTTCTATGATGCGGAACGACTAATTTTTCATATGGTGAATGTATGCTTAGCTCCTAAGACTTCTTCTTGGGATCAAATGTCGACGAGGTGGCAGCAGGTATTATTCTCTATCCTTGACCAACAAAACTTAAATTTTTTTGAAATATTATTTCTTGAACTCAAGGATATGGCCTCCAAGCCTATAGCTAACCATTGGATATTATATCCTCGGTTCCTAATGGCCATTATAGTAAACCAGCTGAAAGCTGAGGAACTTGTTAGCCTTGGAGTCCCTGCCACGGCTTTATTGCCTGAAGTTTACTCCAGGCACAACTCAGACCAGTCACTCAAACTGGCTACCAAACTGCGAAAACCCACGCAGCTGGAACCCACAACCACCACCTCCAAATCCATTGTCCCCACCAAACCCAAACACAAGAAAGCCAAAAAGGCTACTCAGGAAATGAGTCCCCTGAGGATGCCCCTGCAACAAAAACGCATGTGATATCTACTAGTCATAACCCCCCAGTAGATACACGTACTCACTCCCCTCAACCGCTCAGGTTTCCTCTCAACAGGAGCCTGTAGCAACCACCTCTGGGCACCTATACATCTGGAACCTTCCTCACTTGAGGAGGTTGCAATTGAAACGCACCACTCTCCCTGGGTGGATACTGCCTTCACACCCTCTCCCACTCCAACCGCCCCCAAAGTCCTACCATCATAATTGCCAAAGTGCTGACTCAGTTGCACTCCTCACCTCCTCCGCAGATACCAATCAAAACTAGGATGCCCGAACCATTGAGGGGGAGGACCAAAGTGCTTCTGACACACCACAGCACAGGGGTTACCATATTCAATCTCCAAGTGTAGAAACGAAGATTCGAATTTCTGGTGAGGCTGCCACTTTTCCTACTTCAGCAAATGATCAGGATGGATTTGGTACTATCCATAAGACCTCACCAGAGGCAACTGCCGATGAAGGACATGGTCCTGAGGCAGGAAGTCCCCAGTAGCATGACCAAGGGGCATATGCTACTACTGATCTACACTCAGAGCATGTTCATACTGATTCTATCAGGAGGTCAGGTGATTCAGTAAACATTGATGATGACCTGGGCTTATTTTATGATGTTTTATCCCAAAACACCATCCTCGAGGATGAGGTGAGCAGACTCAAAGAGCTACTTGCCAACATTTCTCAGGATCAAAGACCATCTACCCCTCAAAACCCACAGATAGCACCTTCCTCTAAAGGTCTCCCATACACAGAGCCACTCCAAAACACTCAGCCACCTGCCTCTGCTTCTGGCACTATTTCTCAGGGTCAGAACCCCCCTGAGCAAATAGCTGTTATCTTTCAACATTCCTTACCTCTCATCACATCAACTATCACTGATATGGTGCTTAAAACCCTTGATGAGAGGCTCCCTCAGTTATACAACCCTTGATAGAGGATGCTGTGAGCAAAAGGCTTTCTGACAATCAACCCCTTGCAACCAAAAAGGGGGAGATTCAGTCAGAAAAAGCAAAAAGAAAGAGGATTGCAGAGAGGAAATAAACTGAGAAGGAGAAGGTGAAGGATGCTGACATGGAGAAAGTGACTGAAAGTACTAAAGACTTTCATGTCACATACAAGAAAAGGAAGAATGAAAAGGAGACTGACTTGGAGACAATGGTGAAGAAGGCTGATGCCAAACACAGCCGATCAATGAATAACATCATTGATCAGTTGTTTAGGCAAGGTCACGACACTGAAAAACTTGACTCAGAAATCAGAAGACTGGACATTGAAGAAATCCAAGCTAGATGGGCAAGTTATGATGTGTTGGAAAGGGAAAGGCTAGAAATCATGATCAGATTCATAGCGAAGTATCTTGGTAGATCATTGATTGAGATCAAGGCATGGTCCAGGGACAGCATCTTGGCAATAACCACCAAAATCTGTTCATCTGAAGTATACACAAAAGGATTGGTTATTGAAGCCTTAAACGAAGCTGGTGCTGGGAGCAGGACTGAACTAGTCAAGCAATCTAAAGCCGAACTCACATCCAAGATGCTAGAACAGCCTGTCAAAAATCCCACACCAAAACCCACTAAAACAATACCTTTACCCCAAAAACCACCACAACCACAACCCACCAAACCAACTCCCTTACGATCAAAACCAATAGCTGATGATGTACCCCAGAAGAGGAAGAGAAGGGTACTGAGGCTAGAAGAAGAAAAAGAAGATAATGATGAAGATGAAGATAGGCTGCCAATCTCAGCTATTATACAATTGCCCAAGGCCACAAGTCACCTCCCAACAATTACTCCTGAAACTCAAAGACAAATTGTGAAAGTGAAGCTAGAAGAAGAAGAGCTTCATAAACAACATGATGAGGAATTGTTGAGGAGAGTTGACAAAGCATATGCTGCCACATCTTCAATCATCAACATGAAGAAGCACGCTATCACGTTATACACTCTTAAACATACATTTCAATATCAAAAGGAGAGAGTGAGGATTTGGCCTGATCCCAGGGTGTCTCATACGATTCACAAGAAAAACATTCCACAGAGATACATTGGCCAAGTGAAGAAGATTGTAGATGAAGTGATCTCACTGGTCTTTGTAGTATCACCCTGGGAAATCCAAGATGACTTCAAGAAAGCCTATAAAGCTAACCTGACCCCACAAAAGATGTTGGAAAATAAAATGGTGAAAAAAGGGTTAGTATATAAGAGGCTTGAGGAAGTTAGAAAGAATGAGCTCCAGTTGTTCTTAAAGGGTAATCACCCAGATGAATTTGCTTATAGAGTAATAACAACTGTGGAACTCAAAAATGGGAAACAAGTCAAATACCTATCTGAATATTATGGGCCAGAATCACTTTTTGAAGGAGGAGCCGAAGAGCTTACCATGGAGGAACAGATAAACTTCCTTGAGGCCTATACAAGGGAGTCATACAGACTCATTGTTGGGAAGTAGATCTCATGGATGGGGTAACAGCTCTGTGTCCAGTTCCCCAAGACAGAGTTCCCATTCATCCTTTGCCAAACAGATCATTGAGACTTCTTCCCAGGCCTGTGCTTATATGGGTCACTTCTGAGCTGATCTAGAAGACAAGAGGACCAAATCTTTCTGCCATAATAAGTGGGACATCTTCAATAAGTTTAGAGGTTTTCGCTGCATTGGTTCAGGTGGAGTTTGTTGAACCAAAAGAACCAATGAGCCTGATCAGAAAAACCTCTAAGTCCCACAGACATCACAACAACTGCTGAAGACTTGATCAACTGTTTGACAAAGTCTGAAGACTTCAAAAGCTAAAGACTAAAGTACTGAAGACTTCAACAGCTGAAGACCAAAGTCTGAAGATCAACAGCTGAAGACTAAAGTACTAAAGATCAACAGCTGAAGTACAAAGACTGAAGACATCAACTGATGACAACAGCTGAAGTTCAAGTACAAGTACTGAAGCCCTTAGAGTTTGTCACAACAGCTGAAGAAGCATTCTTCAGTTGTTGTGATGGTTTCCTTTCAGTAGTTTTCTTTTTTGTTTCAGTATTTGTAAAACGACTGAAGAGCATGTTCTTCCGTCATTGTAGTTTCAGTAGTTTCTTTTCAGTAGTTGTAGTGACAGTTAACACTTAGTATTTTTGTAGGAAGATGTCAGCTGTTTTGACATCTTCAGTAGTTGTGTTAACTTTCAGTAGTCTGAATAAATCTGTTAGATGTCACTATCAAATGACATCAGCAGACGTCACGTCTCCTATATAAGGAATGTTCCACCACGACATTCTTATATAAGGGATGATTGACATGATTGTATGTGTGACATTTTGCCACCACGAAAGCGCGTATTGAATAAAATATGTGATTTGCAGAATTCTTTCTATAATCGTTTGTTCTTACTTTGAATATCAACAGTATTCTTGTGAATTGTCTAATTCATTGTTTGATTTCCGCTGCAATACTCTCTAATAAATCAAACGTAGATCACTGATCCTAACATACAGTCAGACTCATCATCTATGAAGATATATCAGATCATTCTGGAGTACTACAGAAGTAACTGATGTGGAGGGTGAAAGGACTTTAGTGCTAAGAATTATTGATGATCTCTCTTTGACCATCATTTAACAAACTGTGAGACAGTGTCTACGGTTTGGTGATGATGCTAATGCTCCTATTGAGTTGGAAGATGAAGAAAACACTACTTTCTTTGCTAAGATTGGATATTAAGGAGGTTATGAGGGAATGAAAATTGTAAAGGGGTTGGTAGATTTGCCATGGAGGTTTCTAATTCACCTCTTTCAACATTGCTTATCTAAGAGGAAGACAAGTTGGAATGATATCCCTGTGATCACTTCTTCTACCATATGTGCCTTATGCACAAACAGACCTTTCAGCATGTATGCTTATGTGTTCAATGCTCTATCCTCTAACATACAAGCTCTATCCACTAACATACAAGAAGGAAGAAGGCATATGTTCTTAATGTACCCAAGATTTCTTGAATGTCTGATTAATGAAGCATTGCCTAATATGGTATTTGAAGGACCAACTTTGTAGATTCCTCATTATGATTCCAAGTCCTATAAATACATTAAGAAAAGAGATCCAAGAAATTTCTATAACGGAGCACAATCTCCACTATTACCTTGGATGATTCAAGAAATAAATCTTGAGGAACAAGTAGAAGAATAGGAGGTTCCTATTGATGAGCCCATTCAGGAAGAAGCTCCAACTGCTTAAGAACAGCAAGCTGCTATTGAGCATGCTGAGGAAATAGTTGAAGGATCGAGGCCAGTGTCACCCCAGGAGGAGTTAGGGGGTGATCTTCACACTAATCCTCAGGATCATGATATTGCATCTCCCTTTGTACCATCACCATTACTATCTCCCAACAAACACCAACCACTTCAATTGATAAATCACCTATCCGATCACCACTTGCTCAACCAATCACATCTCCACCTCATCACTCTCCAAAATCACCACGTCATCACTCTCCAAAATCACCACCTCACCACTCTCCAAAATCACCACCTCAACACTCTCCAAAATCACCACCTCAACCATTCCCTGCTAATGCTGATCCAACCGAGTTTGGAGATTCCACCAGCTCATCTAAAGAATCCAAATCATCTTTGGATGAGAAGGATAAACTTGCCCAAATGACTATGAAGAAAGTCACTTCTGAGGTTGCTCCTACAGAGAGCTTTGCTGAATCTGGTGTGAACAACCAAATGCAAAAGATGAGTTGATTTCTGAGCTCATGCGAATGGTTGGAAGATGGAAAGAGTAATGAATAGAAGAGCAAGCATCGTTCAAAGAGAAGTATGAGGCTGAAAAGAAAAGTATGAGGAGAATGTGGTTGAAAGAGTTAAAAGAAAAGTATGAGGCTGAAAAGAAAGAGAAAGATAAGGAGATTAACAACTTAATTATTGCTCTTCAACTAGCAAGGAATGAGATAAGCGGTCATGTGGACACTTTATCCATTAAAACAATAGCCATGGAATAACAAGAAGAACTAATTGAAGAACAAGATGAGATTATCATTCACTTGCAAAAATGAAATGAACTTCTGAATAAGAGACTAGCTTAACTTGAGATGCTAGTTGAAATCAAGTGGGAAGCTAAATCAGAAGTCAAGCAAGTAGATGAGAAAGAAACTAAATTTGGAAGCACTTTAATGGAGAGCAGTGATGACTCTCCTCGTGGTAAAAGAATGAGATTCTCAAAACAAGCAGTAGAACGAACCAAGGCAAAACAAGATGAATCTGGCTTGGAAATGGTGGCATATTCAGAGGAAACAACGAGCATGCATGTAGAAGAGGCTGAATTCAAAGATATGATCAATGCCTTAGATAGTTTTACATCTAAAGAATTCATCATTGATGATGAATTTTGGGATTTTATAGTTGACAAGAGGACTGGTACTGAACCTATAGTAGTCATTCCTTAATCTCATATTCCTCTGGAGAAGGAGTTGAGTATGCAAATAGTTGCTGTTGTGTCTTTGTGTGATGAGCAAAAAGATATGATAAGGAAGTTATGTGAAGAAGAAAGAGAAAAAGAAGAAAAAGTTATTGCTGCTTATGAAGAAGTACAAACAGAGGCTGAAAATTTTCCTGACGAAGTTGAAAAGCCTGAATCCTCATCTGATCCTTGAATAAAAACATACACCAGAAGGAGAAAGTATCTTTCTGAGAAGGCTAAGGGAAAGAGACCTATGCAAGAAGAAGAACTAGTAAAGAAAAGCAAACAAGATGATCCCAGAAGTCTTGCTACAATAGCAGAATTCTTGATAGAGCATGAGCAAGCTGAGGCTCAATTGAAGAAACAAGCTGTCTTTATTAACCTGAGGAAGGAGAGATTGAAGGAGGCTATGTGGCTCATGGTGAAATCCATGTTCTTGATTAACCATGGTTATGATTCCGATGAAGTTTTTAGCATGACATATAAGGGAATGAAAGTAGAAGAGGAGAAAGTAAACAAACAGCTGGACCCCACCTTTTAGACTGAGTATGAGAGAACACTTTCTCCAAAGGATCCTATGCCTAAATTTTTAGCCATGAAGAAATCAACATCAACTCCTTAACCCTTATATCCTGATCCTTATAACATGTCTGATAGGGAAATGAAGGATTATCTTTCAAGTCAAGGCATCACAAGAAGAAAGCTTAGGAATATGAAAACAAATTCACTGAGGGCTGCCACTCTCAGGCTGATTAATGAAAAGAAAGATAGACTCAAGAAGATAGAAGAAGAAATCATCAACAAAGAGCCAAGATCTAGAGTATCAGCTCAAGACATGCAACTTACCCATCAAGATCAAGACTTTTTGGCACCTATGCTTCATAGATACCCTTAGTGGTTTGCTGAGCCATCCAAACTGAAAATTCAAGAAGGGTAACCACTGCAGAGATGATTAGAGGTATGTATACTCCCAAAAGAAAATTTGATTAGAAAATCATTTCCTAGAAGTATGATAGTGATTGGAACATGTTCATGGTCAAAAGAATCTCAAGGCTGGTCCACTTCTTTACGAAGTACTCTACTCTTGTAAATGCCCTAGAGAATCATGATTTAAAAGCTTAGCCAACTTGGAACAAATCAACCATAAGGCTATGTTCAAGGGTTATGAATTTGAAGACATACTCAAAATGATCAAATGAACTGATAACTTCAAACCATTGAAAGCCATCTGCATGAGGAAAGATAGGTGTTTCATCAATCCCCTTGAGAAGAAGCAGACAAAAGAAGCTGAGGAAGTTGTGTTTCCAGACCTAAAAGTGAAACCAACAGAGTCTATGAAGAGAAAACTAGTGTCTGGTACCCATTCCTCCATACCTATCTCAAACGTGTATTATGATGAGAAAACTTATGAGATGGTCATTGAAAGAAAACGGGGAGGAATGGAAGGTGCTGAAATAAGATTATTCAATGGATATGAGGTAAAAGTAATTGATGAATCTTACATCCACTACATATATGCTAGACATTTGAGAGAAATCAGCAACAAACTAGGAGAAAAAGATATGCACTTCTTCCTAAATTGCATCAAACTGCTGAAATGGCATATGATCGTATCATTGCCAAGAGAGATAAAAGAAATAAGAAAAAAGACCGCTTTGCAGCTTTAGAATATGGATAAGTTGGAGGTTGATGTGGATGGAAGCTTATTAATTCATAGAGATGGGTTGTCTACAGTATCTATTAGGGAACCTATTTCCCTCAAGGAAATTACCACTAGAATCCATCTACAATGTGAGCAAGATGAAGATCCATGTGCTGAGCAGGGAAAGGATGTCAGAAGCAACAGACTTTGTCAAGATGATAAAGTCTATTTTGGATCCTGCTCAAGCAGCACCTTTGATGCCTCCACAAGACCCAACAGAATCCTCACAACCTCAATCACCACCCAAACGTTGAAGAACATAAGCTGTATAATCCTTAGTGTTGACCCAAACATACTATTTATATTAATGTTGAATGAAGTTGACTCAGGATGAACACACTTGAATCAAATCATGAAGAATTAGATCAAAATATGATAATCAAATCAAAACCCCTTTGATCTTCAATTAGATTGCAAAATTTGTGTTTACAAATAATCCCTCAATCAATTGGTCATGCAACCATCTTCAACAGTAATAAAAATTAACATATTTATTGTCTAGACCAGTACTCACTAATTGCACTTAACTCCTTAGACTTAGGCTAATTAATGCAAAATTACATATTAAACATAAAAATGACTAAAAACAAGATAAAATATATTTTGTTCACACAAAATATATTATTACAATAAAACTCCTAGTCTTCTAAATCTTCAACTTCTCGTCTCGGTTCTTCTTCTCGAACGTGTGGTGTTTGACTTTTGTGTTGACTTTGTAGATACATGTGTTCCTAGTTTTTGATCGTAATTCTGATCTTAATGTAATATCTTTGTATTGTCTTACACTTATGTAATTGTAATTGTACGGGTACTTAATGAAATACAATATGTAGCTGTGCTTAATGTTGACTATTTCATTGATTGGTATGTAATAACGCTTATTGACATAACTATATAGGTTGTGGTTGTTTGAATAATATCTAAATCATATAATGACTATGAAACATATTCAAACATACATGTGAAGTTCTCATGTGATTGGCCCATGCTAATGGACCATACGCATGAACAACTTCATGCTAATGAACCAGTCGCATGACTGAACCAGGAGACTGGATTAGTCGTATGATTGTAATATGAGATTGGCTCAGTCGCATGACTGAACACTCAGTCGTATGAATGGATCAACCGCATGGCTCAATCGCACGACTGAATCATGCTAATGGTTCAGTCGCCCGAATAAGCAACCCTAACCTATAAATACCACCTAATTCGTGAAAAAACGTAAGCATTGAAGACACTTCGAATATCTTGATACCCAGAAGTACCCTAGCCATCCAGAGACCTTTAGTAACCTCTTCCAACTTCAAAGATCGCATTAGATCGATTGATAATTGTTCTTAACGTTTAGATTCAATCCTTAATTGATTCTACATGTGTTCTCACTGATTGGATGGCCAATAAAATAGGATTCCGCACTATTTGATTCGGTATATGCGTAAATCAGTTAGTATTCGTCGTGTACTCGATCCCTAACAAGTGGTATCAGAGGCTTGGCTCTAGATTCATGTGTGAGTCAATCGTTTTGATATAAAAACTGTGTTTTTAGGCTCAAGAACACAATCTTTTGTATCAAACCGGGTTTTAGACGTCTCTTGATCTTAAAGTTAAGTTTTTTCCGGCATACGACAATTTGGGTTAGCAAAAATTTGTGTTTTTGCGTTCAAACACCCTAAGCCTAGATTTTTTCGAAATCAAGCAGGTTCAGTCGCACGATTAACTCAATCGCACGACTGAGGTCATACGCATTCCGCATACGCATGATTGGACTTAGTCATACTTCCATTCGTCCGACTGAGAAGACTATTCGCATTGTTCATCCGCATTAGTTAATTCAGCCGACTGAGTCATCCGCATTTGTTCAGTCGCACGATTGACCATCTAGATAGTTCAATCGCCCGAATAGCCCAATCGCACACCTTCATTTGCACTAATACAAAAGTTTGGTTTAAAGTTAAAGTTAATAACAATAGAAGACCAATATTCAGCCTTTACAGCAGGGAGAGACTCACGTATACAAAATTTACTGCTACTAGAGAATGAGGTGGGGAATCACAACAAACCCCCAAAGCTAATCATGTTAGACGAGTATCCATAATGGAAATAAGGATTCGAGATCTACTTAAATGGAGTAGATCCTAATATGTGGGAGTCTATAGAGTCGGGGTACAGCATGCTCGTAGGAGCTGATCGTGTAAACGTCACACTTGGTGGCATGACAGACGGTCAAAAGGTGAAATACAATGCAGAGAATAAAGTTTATGCTTTGCTTACTCAGTCAATTCCGAAGGATATTTTCCATCAATTCTCGAAATATACACAAGCAAAGAAGCTCTGGGATGCATTGGAGAAACAGTATGACGGAACACATCATTGACGGCCATAAAGGCTAAGGCTTATAAGAATGAGTTTCACAACTTCTCCTCGATGGGTAAAGAAATCCTAGATGATCTGATTGATAGATTCTACCACTTGTTGAGTGAGATGCACACTCATGGAGTATCGACATCAATGGAGGACGAAGTGTCCAACTTTGCAAACGGGCTGCCAGAGAAATGGGAATCATTTGTCTCCAATCTCAGACAGAGTGGTATGCTAACGAAGTTAGATATCAATGACTTCATTCTAAAACTGAGAGAAGAAGAACTGAGGATGAAGTACAGAGCTCAAAAGGCTTCATATGATCAAAATCCTGCACTGTACAATGCGACTCCTCAAGCCAAAACATCTGGAGCACCTTTTTTGGCAGCTTTTGTATCAAGCTCGTCTGGTCCTTCACCAACCTCTACTTCAGTGTCACACCGTCACGGTCGTCTAGTACCCAATATGTTACACCTGAAGCAAATGCAGCAAAGCTGAAGACCAAGAACTTCGGCAATGTGACTGTTGAGGTAGTTAAAAAGCACATGGATCTCTTAGCTGCGGTAGTCCACTCCTATGATGGACTAATTGCTGGAGAGATTGGGAACTGCCAGCTGGCAGATTAGGACTATAAGCAGGTGGATGAGACAGAGATGGAGAAGATAGACATAATGTGGGCCTTATCAGTGCAGTCTGGAGAGAAAAGAAGTTTGTCAAAAAGACCGGATAAAATTTGATTGCTCCTAAGGACAGTACCTTCGGCTTTGATGAATCCAAGGTAACATGCTTCAACTTCGGTGAGAAAGGGCACTTCAAAAAGGAGTGCGTGAAGCCAAAGAAGACTGGCAATGGGAATCCTTTCTCCTCCTTCAATCATCAGGAGAAACCCACTAGCAGTCCTACTACATCAAGCAAGGATCCCAAAGCCTTAACTGCCCATGATGATGATGGACAGGACTGGAGCTTTTGGTTTGTCTCACCTGGAGAATCTAACATAGCAAGTGTGGAGGATATAGATGATGACTTTGCCAGTGAAGGAGATATAGAAGTCGAACTTGCAATGTCAACATCAGAAGAAACTGCATGAGTGGTCACCTACCTGCCTGAAGACGGGAAAACTACTACAGCGTCAGAATCACTAGCTCCAGAAACGTCAAATTCTGCATTGATGGTTGATTCATCAGCAACTGCTCACGTAAGTACTACTGACCAACTCTTTAATAATCATGCTTGTTCTGATTGTAATAAATATAAGGAAAGCATTGATCAAAATTTTGCTAGGTTATTAGATCATAATGATAACTTAGTAAAGGACCTAGAACTATGCACTGAAGCTAACAGAGTTTTAAAACAAAATGAGCATAGTTACAAAGAAAAGATAGACCTTTTGAACAAATAGCTTAGGGAAACAGAAGTTGTAGCCTTTAACCAAGCTAATGACAATAGGTACTATCTAAACTCCCTAGAGGACACTAAGAAGCAAAAAGCAGTTTTAGAAGTAGAAGTTAATTCCCTAAAACAAAAACTGCATAGTTGGACTAGTTCTTCACACATAGTCCAAAACTTAGTGAGAGAGAGAAACAACAGGGAGGGATTGGTTATAAAGTGGTTCCACCACCACATGAGATCTTGATGAACACAAAATGTAAACCAATAAATGATAATCCAATCAAGGATCATGTAGTGTCTACTCCTCTTGTATGTGATCCAGATTCCACATGTTCATCAAATAAATCTGACACTAAATAAAAAGAGGCCACTTCAAAGGCAAAAGCTAAAATGCCTTGTATTAATCTGGACAAAGAGTTTGAAAAGGTCAGTATTAAGTCTGGTTCAAAAACTGTCAAATCTGAACCTAAAAAGACCAGTAATGTTAACTAATCACGTGCATCATGTCCAAGTCCATAAAAAAGAAAAGAAAAAGATGTTAAAACTGTTAAAGCAATTAACTTTGTTAAACCAGAAAAATCATCTAAACAATCAGAGTCGAAACTTAAACTAAGTAAGGTCACCCGGGTGTCACATACATCTCCACAAAAGCAGTTAAATCGTAAAGTCGGAAGCAGAGCTTGCTATAGTTGTTCAGAGTATGGACACATTGCGTCTCATTGTCCTTACTATCAGACACCGAGGAGCAAAGTTGAACTCCCTCAACAAAAACCTAGCTCTTTTAAGAAGAACTTAGTGACGCCACTTAAAAGAGATAGTGAACCTAAAGTTCAACATATTAGCCAGTCGTCTATTTATCATAAACAGGACTTACACAAAGTTGGCTTATGAAAGTAGAAATCAACCTCATTGTCTGATAATGAGAACACAAAGACATATGAGCTTCCCTCACCCTCAAATTGTCAATGGGTTACCATTATGATATGTGATGCCTCTAGGAAACCCAAGCTAGTGAAGGCTTGGGTCCCTAACCTAAAGTAATGTTTTCAAATTGAATGTCAGGGTGTTCGATATGGTGCTAAGACCAACACGTGGATTATAGATAGGGGAGCATCCATGCACATGATAGGGAACATGGATCTCTTATCAAACGTCAAACAGATAAAAGGAGGTCACGTTTCGTTTGCTGGAAACAAAGGTCGGTACATCACAGCTCAAGGGGAAGTAGGTAATCAGAAAGTGAAGTTTGACAAGGTAAACTACGTTTAACAAGATCAGAATAAGTTGCTTTCTATTTCTCAAATTTGTGATAAAGACTTAAGGTAGTGTTTGACAACAAAAAGTATTATGTCCTCAAGAAGGACTACATCATCCCGGAGGATCAAGTATTGATGTCTGCCTCAAGATATAAGGATCTTTATGTCTTGGATCTATAAAAGGCATCCACAACAGATCATGAAGTTCAGTGCTTCTTGTCAAAAGCTACTGAGAAGGAATCCATCTCCTGGCATAGGAAAATGGGACACATTAATCCACAGAAGATGAATCACTTGATCCAGAATGATCTGGTGACAGGAGTTAACGTCAAAAACTTCCAACTTCCGGATTTCTGTGTTGTGTACAAGAAAGGCAAACAAACAAAGAAGTCTCGTAAGGAAAAGAAAGTTCATTCTATCGAACTTCGTCTTGAGCTTCTTCACATGCATCTGTTTGGTCCAGTCAGTACAAGAAGCATCGCCGGTGACTTGTACTGCTATGTAGTTACTAATGACTACTCAAGATTCACTTGGGTGATGTTTTGGAAATCCAAATAAGAGACATTTGAGTAATTCAAGGAGTTAGTAACTACTTTGTAGTCCCTATACAAGTTGAAGGTACGTCAAGTGCTCTCAAACAACAAAACCGAGTTCAAGAATCAATGGACGGAGGCTTACTGCAAGGAAAATGGACTTGTGCATCAGTTCACTTCTGCCTACACTGTTCAGTTTAACGGCATTGCTGAACGGAATAATTGCAGCTTGATCGAGACCGCACGGATGCTACTAGCAGACTCAAAACTGCCTAACGAATTCTGGAATGAAGCAGTTGCAAATGCATGTTATACACTAAATAGAGTTCTGGTAGTTAAACGCCATGGAAAGACGTGCTATGAGTTAATACAATGAAGTTAACCCAATCTAGAGTATCTCGAGCCGTTTGGCGCTCCATGCACCCTACTGAAGAAGACTCACGAGGGAAAATTCAATGAGAAGGCAGATGAAGGTATTTTTCTAGGATACAACATACCGAACAAGGGGGATACAACATACCCTACTGAAGAAGACTCACGAGGGAAAATTCGCAGAGGTGTCATTGACTGTACACTATTCATAAAAGAAAAGGATGGAGATTTACTGCTTGTTCAAATCTATGTGGATGACATAATCTTCACTTCAAAAAACGAAGATCTATGTAAAGAGTTTGAAGCAGTAATGTAGGCTGAGTTTGAGATGAGTGCCATGGGAGAGATGAAATTCTTTCTCGGGTTATAGGTGGATCAGACACCAAAAGGGATTTTCCTACATCAGACCAAGTATGTAGGAGATATCCTCAGTCGGTTTGACATAGAGAATGCTTCCGCAGCTGGAACTCCACTTGCTACAAACCATGATGTAGCACCCGACGAGAATGGTGATCTGGTCGATGCCAGTATGTACCGAGGTATGATTGGATCTGTCATGTACGTCACTGCCTCAAGTGCTGATATCATGTACACAACATGTTTATGTTCAAGATATCAGGTAAAGCCAAAAGTTAACCATTTGATAGGGTCAAAAGGATCTTTTGTTATGTGAAGGGTACTCCAACACTTGGGTTGTGGGATCCTCATGATGATGACTTCGAGCTAACAGCATATAGTACTCCAACACTTGGGTTGCAAGATGACTACAAGTCTACTTTAGTGGGATGTCAATTCTTTGGGAGGAGATTAGTGACCTGGCAGTGTAAGAAGCAGACCTCAGTTGCTTTGTCAACCTATGAAGCCGAATATGTTGCTACTGCAAGTTGCTGTTCACAAATCATATGGATTCAACAGCAAATGCGGGACTGCGGTTTAAAATTTTCTTCTACTCCTATTTTTGTTAATAGCTCTGCTGCGATTGCAGTAACTAAAAATCCGGTCCAAGATCCTAAGACCAAACACATCGGCATAAAATATCACTTTATATGTGATTGCTTTGAAAAGAAATTAATTGATGTGATGAAAATAAATACTGATTTTCAACGCGCTGACCTCTATACAAAGGCTTTTGAGAAACCACCTTTTTTATATCCGTTAGAGGTCAACGACATTAAAAAGAAAAGTGATGTAATTCCTGATAATGACCACGTGTAGTCCGATGCGTACTGTCCATTTGTCTTTTAATTTTATTTTTATTTTTATTTTTATTTTGTTTAAGTAGCTTACTTAAATTAATGTCATTCGGTTGCCTATTAAAATCCTAAAAACTGTAAATTAGTTACAGTTTTAGAATTTTAAGGGGAGAACAGGTCAGTTAGTAACATTAACAAAATAAAATAAAATAAAAAAAATAAACAAAATAAAATAAACAACGGAGAAGGAGAGGCTAGCTGATAGAAAGTAGATTGTATCTGTGATACTGATTCAATGACTTTGGAAAATGATAGTACACAGGTACAAATCACTTGGGCCTTTAAAAGTTTAAATTAAACAAGATGCGAAGTTCAAAGTATAAGTCTATCTAGTCTCGACTATATAAAAGGAAAAATGATAGTAAAACTAGCTACTACTAAGGTAACACAAAGAAAGTAGACTTAGAGGTTGTTAGATCACAAATGTTATGTCGGTAGATTCAACACGATAGACGATTAGATCTTATTGGTGATTTCAAGATCAAACTAAGTTGTTTAACAAGCTGTGGGTTAACATCTTATCCCTGGTTAACACAATCAACAAATTCCAATAAGGGGTAACAAGCACAATAAATGCCACAAATATGTGCGAAAGGCCAAAATATGAGCAAAAGCAATCAAACTAATAACTTCTGTTGTTGGTGAGATCTGTGCAAAAAGATTAAAAATGCTCAAACAAGAAGATAGGTTATGTGCCTCTCTGCTATGTGGTGGCACTGACCTGCGGATAAGCATAACCTATATCTTCTAGACTTCATTGTTGTTTGTTGCCTCTCTGTTGTGCGGTGGCACTGACCTGGGGCTTGGCTTCTCTTTGAAAGTTCTAAGAATAGTCTCTTCTTGAAAACTACCCTGAGACCGCTTAAATATCTCGTGATGAATGTTGATTACTATATAAGTCTGGGATCCACAAATGCTTATTGAAATAATCAAACCTAAACTATCACCAATTTGTGTCAAAATTCTGTGTATGGATTTAAAAGGACGAGTATACTGAAAACCATCGTGGCTGCAATTCTTGAAATTCCAAATCAAGTTAGGATCTAATAGTACTAGTATGATTTCCTAAACTTGCTAACAACTCTAGTTGAAAAAAAAGAATTGAGCATCAAAAGGTGTTCATAACATGTCCCAAATGATTTGACTTGCCTATATGATTCCAAATTGAATTGGTCCAGCTATGGTCAAAATTAACTGAAGCTGCCTATTCCGGAAATGAATCCATTAGATTTCTACCTTAGGATTTATTCCTCACACAAAGAGTAAAAAACTAGTTTAGTTTTGTATTTGAGTTAAAGGTTTTTTTGTTTAAATTTATTCAATTCAGTTTGTTTAATATCAGACTAGGTCATGGAATTCAATAGAGATTTAATCATCTAAAAGGGTCACGTCTAATGTGACCACACGTGTTTTCAAAGGTAAAATCAGTCATGTCTGAGGTGACAAATTTGTCTAAAAGGATCATGTCTCAAGTGGTCAAAAGTTTTTCAAGTTAAAATGATCATGTCTGAGATGATCAAATGCACAATAAGTTTAATCAAAAGTTAAAGAGGGTTAAGTGAGAAATGGTCATAAAGTCAAAATCATGAGTATGATCCAATCGCACGACTGGACCATGAGTATGGACCTACAGTGCGAATGGACCATACTCATGCACTAAACAGCCGAATGGCACATGAGTGTTGACCATTCACCTGAATGGCTTATCAGAATGAGCCATTCGACCCGACTGAAGTCCAGTCGGCCGATTGAAATCACATTCAGTATAAATCGGGCCACAGTGGATCGCATTCAACTCATCACCCCCTAATCGCCCTCATATCGCACCGACTACCGATACCTTGCCCAAATTTCCTTAGCGCCAAATTTCTGACTTCTGTTAATATTGTGACGTTTGTGGATTGTTATACACACACAATATGATGATATCTCACTGAAATCTAATGAAATGGTTCCCTAATTTTAGAATGTCAACCCACACAAGAGCCGAACCATTTACTGGACAAATAACCTAACTAAACTTAGTAAAATGTTGGAATTAAAGTTATTAGGTTATTAGTTATGTGATTGCGAGTCTAAAGAACCATTTCACGATGTCTAATTCAAGAATGGTTAAAATTCAAATCACAGTCGACCGAACAATGGGTCATGCGACTGGACGCCATGATGAACTCCAATCCCATGATTGAGCTGATCGAATTGCTCAACCAAGCCACCGATGCTGGTTAGGAATGAGTATAACATATGACAAAGACGTATGCTCCATCACCTGTCTGTTAACAGCGCAGGGTGTTGGACATCAGTGGTACATGGTCCACACAAGCCTATGGTGAATAACCGGAAACCAATCAAATGGTTCGAAGAGGAGGGAGCAATACTCAGATGAGGACAAGAAGTTGCTTGAAATTGATGCAAAAGCCCATGGAATTCTGGCCATGGCACTGCCAATGAAATCTATTCTGGGCTAATGCATCATGAAACTGCCCATGACCTCTGGAATGCCTTGAAAGAACAATTTGGAGGAACAGATGAGGTCTTGGCAAATAATAGAGAAATTCTTGCCCAACAATATGAGACATTCTCTCATAGAAAGGGTGAGACACTGACTCAACAATATGAGCGGTTCTCTTGTTTGATCTCTGAACTAAAAATGGTCAAACTTGAATACACCAATATTCAGATGAATAACAGATTTCTCAGATCACTGCCTGAGAGATGGGACACATATACTATTGTCCTACGCTCCAGTGCAAGTTTGGACAAATTATCTCTCACCCTACTCCATGGGAATCTGCTCACGTTTGAGAGAGAGATAGAACAGAAGAGAAAGTTGTCTTCATCTGGAAAGCTCACTGAAGACTTTGTACCAGGCAACACTGCCTTGGTGGGTCATGAGTCAGAATATGCTTCATCTGAATGCCAGTATGATGAGCATATTAATTTCTCTTTAAGCACTTCTGATTCTGCATTTGTGAGTGTTGATGGTCAGTTTACTGGGTGTAATAATGACAATCTATGCTTCATTATGGATGATCTCAAGGGGATTGCTGATGATGACTTAGAAGAGATGGATATTTTGAGCCAAATGGCCTTGATAAATATCAGATCTCAGAAGTTCTATAAAATAACTGGAAGAAAATTCCCAGGACACTCTGGCAAAACCAAAGTTGGTTTTGACAAGAGCAAGTTGAGGTGTCTCAAATGCCAAAGGCTTGGACACTTTGCAAGAGAGTGTAGATCAACTGGATCTAACTCCACTGCACCCTTTGTGACTTTTCCTGGCAATAGTCAACAACACAGAGGGCAACATCCTGTCACCTCTAGTCATCATTCTCAACAACAATCTCCAGCATATTTTGTTCCTTAGGGTCAAATGCCATATCCTTACCCTTGTTATTACATGCCACAGTCAAATCAAGTTCAAGTTCCTATGGTACCACAACCTCATGCACTACCAGAACCTCAGCCTTCCCAATCTCATCAACAAACTCAACCTCAACAACACAGCTTCTTCACCCCAGGAGTTGTTGACTGGAGCAGTTTACCAGATGACATGTCTGGTCATGATCAACTGTTCTCAGGTGCTGGTCAACATGGTGGTGACAGTCCTTTTGGGAATCTAGCTCTTATGGCTTTGGAGTCTGCTGATACTTCATTTTCTAATGCCTCTACATCTCAGGTATCACAGGTATCCTCTGAGGCAAAAGCCAAATTATGTTCTGAACCATGCATAGCAGCATTTGCTTCCATTAGAGAAGCAAATGTAGCTCTAATTAATAAGAACATTGAGCTAGAACAAACAATTTCCAAAAATAAAGCTGAGTTTGAGTCTGTGCTTAAAGATAAAGATGATGAGATTTATAAACTGAATTGCCAAACAATTGATGATAAGGCTAGAGAAGAAGTACTTCTACAGAAGTACAAAGATCTCAAAGAAAGCTTTGCAGTTACCCAGGCAGAGTGTGATAGATGGGTACAATCATGCAAAGGTTTTGAAATGCTTCTTAGTAAGCAATCTGCTTCAAATGTGAAGTTTGGAATTGGTTACAATCACACTGCTCCACCTACAGATTTTACCCCAAGAGCAGAGGTAGAATCTGATGGTGAGAGTGATAACCAATCCATCACATCATGTGATCTACCTTCTGATACAGCACAATCAGAAGTAGCAGTCAACATCAAGCCCTCTTTGAACCTATCAGCTGATGTTGATGGTTCAAATGCTGACTTTCATATGATTAATGAGTTGATCAACTCAGGAGTTAATTCTGAAGGTCCTGAAAGGACTAGAGAGCAGGATTTAACACCTGAAGTTCAAACTTCAACTGCTGTCAGTACTGAAGAGAAGAAAACTGGCAGTAGAAAGAGTTTGAAGTCTACTAAAGAGGCTGTCAAGAAAGCAAACAATGCTTCCAAAGCATTGAAGAACAAGTCTTCTGTTGCTTCACCCTCTTTAGTTAATGATCAACCTAAGATGAAGAAGAAACCATGTGAAGTATGTGGTTTGTTCAATCATCTTACAGATGATTGTTGGTACAAAAGAGGTTCCAAACTCAAACTAAAAGAAGAAATTAATGAGAAAATAGTAAAAATGAAAACTGAGTTTGAGACCACATTTGTATCAGCAACATCAAATCCTGTAACCCTTAAGTCCTCAAAGAAATCCAAAAAGGAAGGGGTTAAACAAGTGACAGCTGAGGGTGCTCAGAAGAAGAAGGTGCAACATAGGAACTTATCAAACTCCACTAGCAATGTGTCTGATGAGCTGAAAGCTTTATCACAAAATCAGACACAGCTGGTTATGATGGTTCAACATCTGTTGGGTAGAGTTAACCAACTAGATGCTCCTATGTTGAAACCACAGAAAAGGAGGTCCAAGCCAAAGGACTCCTCGTCTACACCATCTTCTTCCTCTCAGGCTGTTGTTTCAAATAAACCTGTTAGTTTACCATCTATTGATGAGAGCAGGCCCAAAACCAAAAAGGTTTGGGTCTCTAAAACTAACTAATTGTTTATTTTTGCAGGGTTCTTCAACATGCCAAAGTAGCATCTGGTATGTAGACAGTGGGGGATCTATGCACATGATCGGGAACAGCTCTCTTCTTCATGACTACTCTCAAGGAAAGAAGGGATTTGTCTCTTTTGGCAATGATGCTAGGGGTTACATCATCGGTAAGGGTTTTGTCTCCAATGGAAAAATCAAATTTGATGATGTTAATCATGTGGAAAATCTCAAGTACAATCTCTTGAGTGTCAGTCAAATTTGTGATAAAGGCCATGTTGCCCTTTTCACCAGTCAAAACTGTAGGATTCTGTCATCCAAAGTTTTGCACTTGATTGACAAGGTGTTGGATGATCACACTCTCCTGACAGCCAACAGGATAGGAAGAGTGTATGCCTTAGATCTTTCTAAGAAGATAGATCTCAAAGGCAATCCTTGCCTATTTTCCAAAGCCTCTTCTCAAGAATCTAAACTGTGGCACAGGAGGCTGGGTCATGTTAATCTCAAAAACATAATCAGCTTACCCACAATAGTTTAGTCAGAGGCTTACCAATAAAGGAGTTCCACTGTGATGAAACCTGCACTGCGTGTTTAAAAGGAAAACAGCACAAAGTCTCATTCCCTCCTATTGAAGTGCCTAAGTCCACTGCCTGCTTGCAATTACTGCATAGGATCTATTTGGTCCTGTGAGAGTAATGAGCATGGCAAAGAAGAAATATTGTCTGGTAATTGTGGATGGTTACTCCAGATTTGTATGGACTTTCTTTCTACATTCAAAGGATGAGACTGCTTAGAAGATTATTCACTTTGTGCTGTATATTGAGAAGCAGTATTCCCTTCCAGTCAAGTGTATTAGGAGTGACAATGGAACTGAGTTCAGAAATCATACACTTAATGAAGTCTATCTTTCAAAGGGAATCAAAAGGCGGTTCAGCATTCCAAGGACTCCAGAACAAAATGGAGTAGTGGAGAGAAAGAACAGGACCATCATTGAAGCTGCAAGGTCCATGCTGGCTGACCTAGGTTTGCCACTGACCTTTTGGGCTGAAGCTGTCAACACAGCTTGCTATGTGCAAAATAGAGTTTTAGTAAATCAGAGGTTGATGAAGACTCCATATGAAGTCCTCCATCATTTGGCTCCTCTGATTTCATTTTTCAAAACATTTGGGTGTCCCTGTTTTATTCTCAACACAAAGGATCAACTCCATAAATTTGATCCTAAGGTGCATGCAGGGTACTTTGTTGGTTATTCATCTACTTGCAAAGCATACAGAGTCTTCAACTGCAGAACAAAGATGGTTGAAGAAACTCTACATGTTAAGTTCAATGAATCTCCAAAGGACAAGATTCCACAAAGCCCTGTGGAGTTATTTGATTTGGACATACTGCAATATGTTCCTTATCAAACTCCTGCTGTTGCTCCTGTCAACAGTTCACCACCTGGTGGTACTGCTGATGATGATGATGATTGCAGTACTCACCTCTTCAGGTTTAGTGATCAGCTGCCTGACTCAGCTAGACCTGATGTTCCTGTAGCTCCAGTAGCACCATCCACAACAAATGCTGATGAGATCTCTTCGAATTCAACTTCCTTTGAATTACCATCCACTGATTGGTTTCAAGGAAATGATTCACCATCACCATCTGTTGCTGCTGAGCCTGCTACAAACACTTGCACAGATCTCATTGTGTATCAAGATCTGAAGAATCACCCTACGTCTCAAATCATTGGTGATATCACTGCTGGAGTGTCAACAAGAAGTCAATTGTCAAATTTCTGCTTCTATGCTCTCTTCATCAGTCAGCAAGAGCCAAAGAATTATCACATTGCTTTAAAGGACAATGGATGGGTGATGCCATGCAGCTTGAGCTTCTTCAGTCAAGAAACAGCAAGTGTGGGAATTGGTTCCTCTACCTCCAGGTAAGTGTGCAATAGGCACTAAATGGTGTTTAGGAACAAAACTGATGAAAATGGGCTTATTGTTAAGAACAAGGCCAGACTGGTTGTTCAGGGGTTTGCACAAGAAGAAGGTATTGATTATGATGAAACCTTTGCCCCTGTAGCCAGACTGGAATCAATTCGATTGTTTTTAGCTTATGCTGCTTATCAAAACCTTAATTTTTTCAAATGGATGTCAAAAGTGCATTTTTGTATGGAAAAATAAAGAAGAGGTTTATGTATGTCAACCTCCAGGCTTTGAGGACAATAAACATCCTAATTGGGTGTATAAGCTTGATAAGGCTCTTTATGAGTTAAAACAAGCTCCCAGAGCCTGGTATGAGACATTATCAAACTTTCTTCTGGAAAACAATTTCACTAGAGGCTCCATAGATAAGACTTATTCATTAGAAAGCTGGGCAGCATAATCTACTTGTTCAAAATTATGTAGATGATATCATTTTGCATCCTCTGATCCAAAGTTGTGTGATGCCTTTACAAAGTTGATGCAACAGAAGTTTGAAATGAGTGCCATGGGAGAATTACAGTTCATTCTAGGGTTGCAAATCAAACAAAAGGCTGATGGAATTTTCATTCATCAGTCCAAATATACAAAAGATCTTTTGCAAAAGTTTGATTTACAAAACTGTAAGTCCTGTTCTACCCCCATGTGCAGCACCACACAACTGGATACAGATCAGAAAGGTAAAGTGGTTGATGAAACACTTTACAGATGTATGATTGGGTCCTTGATGTATTTAACAGCTTCTAGACCAGATATTATGTTTGCTACATGTGTTTGTGCTAGATTTCAGGCTGCACCTAAAGAGTCTCATCTGATTGCAGTCAAGAGGATCTTTAGATATCTGCAAGGCACTCCATTTAGGTTTATGGTATTCTACTGGACATTCTGGTAAATTAGTTGCTTTTTCTGATAGTGACTATGCACGGTGTAAGTTGACCAGGAAATCAACTTCTGGTGGATGTCAATTCCTAGGCAACTGCTTGATTTCTTGGCAGAGCAGCAAGAAACAGACCTCAGTTGCTACATCAACTGCTGAAGCAGAGTACATTGCTGCTGCAAGTTGTACATCTCAGGTACTCTGGCTTCAAAACCAACTTCTGGATTATGGCATTTCAGAGACTAAGACTCCATTGTTAATGGATAGTGCTTCAGCTCTTTGCATTGTCAAAAATCCAGTCCAGCACTCTAGGACCAAACATATAGAGATCAGACATCATTTTATAAGGGATTGTTTTGAAAAAGGTCTGATTGATCCTAAGTTTGTGCCTAGTGCTGATGAGCTTGCAGACATTTTTACTAAGCCTTTAGATAGTTCAACTTTCCAAAACCTGGTTAAGGCTTGGTATGCTGCAGCTAGAATAAGTGACAACTACTGTGATGATCTTAGATAGTACTGATGATCATTAGTACCTATGTCACATATAAGTACTGATGAGCTCTCTTACCCTCAGTAGTTTTTATAACTACTGAAGGCTAAATGTCTCATAAGTACTGAAGTACTTCATTGTTCTAAACTACGGATGTAGTTACAACTACTGAGCAGTAACAACTACTACATCATTAAAAACAGATAAGTACTGATGTCCTATGAAACAACTGAAATCAGCTAAAAAGACTGATGAATGTGTTGAGGGACAGTATGAAACAGCTGACAAGCTAAGAATTGACGAAAACAGCTGAAGAGAACTTTCTCTTCAGTCGTTTGTACAACTGCTGTTTCATTCTAAACAACTGAAGCAAAACCACGTCTTCAGGAGTTTTATAACTACTGATGACTAATACAAGTCTTCAGTTGCTTACAACAGCTGATGACAAAACCACTGTCTTCAGTAGTTTCATAACTACTGATGACAAACACCAAGTCCTCAGTTGTTTCAATCATCTGAAGTCAAAACCACGGTCTTCAGTAGTTTTCTAAACTACTGATGCCTAACACCACGACTTCAGCTGTTTCAACGTCTGAAAGGATAATACCATGTCAACGGTCGTTTAAAACTACTGATGACTAACACCACATCCTAGTCGTTTTCTTACCCGTACCCTATAAATATCCCTAACCTAAGCTCTCAATGCTTCATCTTCTTCAAACCTAGCGTTCCTCTCCAAAACTTCCCTTTTCTCCATGGCGTCCATGCAAATTAAACCGCGACACAACAGTGTTGCCTACCTCACTAAATCGCCCATCTGGACTAAGTTCGATACTGCTATCGATCTTATGGTTCAGTCCCAATACCATACGACGTTTCTTCTGAATCCCATACTACATGCCGAATCCTTCAACAATTTTGGATGAATGTTACTGTTACCACTGGGGAGAACAACACACCATCCCCCAGTCGGTCGTAAACCCAACAGAAGTAGTCATCACTCCTGAAATAATCCGCCAAATTCTTCAACTGAATGATGCTAGTTCTCCTGCTGGATATCCGAAGGGCACCATAGATCCATCCTTTGCTCAACATGGATATCAAGGCGATCTCAGTGCCTCCACTATCATGAAGAAACACTTTAATGACGCTGAGCGCCTGATTTTTCACATGGTGAATGTATGTTTGGCCCCTAAGACGTCGTCTTGGGATCAAATGTCGACAAAATGGCAGCAGGTAATGTATTCTATTCTTGAGCAAAAACCACTAAATTTTTCAGAAATAATATTTTTAGAGCTCAAGGATATGGCTCAAAACTAACTGCCAACCGTTGGATACTATATCCACGGTTCATAATGGCCATCATTACAAACCAGCTTAATGCTGAGGGACTGTTGGCTTGGGAGTCCCTGCTACGGCTGTTCTGCCGGAAGTATACTCCGACACAACTCTGACTGGACACTCAAAATGGCTGCCAAGCTGCGAAAACCCACACCTGGAACCCACAGCCACCACCTCCAAATCCAAAGTCCCCACCAAACCCACCAAAAAGAAACCCAAAACGGTACTCAGGGAATTGAGTCCCCTGAGGATGCTCCTGCAACACAAACGCACGTTATATCCACTAGTTCAAACCCCCTAGTGGATACAATGACTCTTCCAGCCATAGCCGCTCAGGCTTCCTCTCAACAGGAGCCTGCAGCAACCACACAAGGGGTACCTACATATCTGGGATCTTCCTCACTTGAGGAGATTGCCATTGAAGAGCACCAACCTCCCCAGGTGCACACTGCTTCTATCCCTTCACCCCAACAACCGCCCCTCACAGCCCAACTTTAATAGTTGCACAAGTGCTGACTCAACTGCACTCCTCACCCCCTCCCCAGAAACCCTTACTACTGGGAATACCTCTACAATTGAGGGGGAGGAACACAGTGCACTTGAGAACCCACAGCACAGGGTTTACCACCTCTATCTCCAGGTGTAGACAAGGAGCTTAGAATATCTAGTGAGGCTGCCACCTCTTCTGACTCAGCACATGATCAGAGTGGGGCTGGTAACATTGCTAAGACCTCACTAGAGGCAACAGCTGATGATGGACACTGTCCTGAGGCTGGAAGTCCCCAGTACCAAGCACAAGGGGCACATGCACCAACTGGTCTACACCCAGTGCATGTAAATCCTGCTCTAAGCAGGAGGTCAGATGATTCCTTCGGCTGATGATGACCTGGGCTTTTTCTATTATGTTCTTGCCCAGAACACAATCCTTGAAGAGAAGGTCAGTAGGCTGCAAAACCTACTTGATCAACTCTCACAAGGAGCAAGACCATCTGCCTCTACCCACCCACAGATGGCACCTTCACTTGAAGGTTCCCAAACACTGAGCCACTCCAAACTCAGCCACCTGCCTCTGCTTCAGGCCCTACTTCTCAGGAACAGAACCCTCCTGAGCAAATAGGTGCTGCACTTCAAACTTCCCTCCCTCTCATCACACCCATAATCACTGATATTGTGACTAAAGCCATTGATGAGAGGCTTCCTCAACTTTACAGCCCTTGGTTGATGCTGCTGTCCAAAAGACTCTTTCTGCGGTACAAACCCCTCTCTCCAATGCAACCAAAAAGGGGGAGAGTACTGTAGTGAAAGAAAAGAAGAGGAAAAGAACAGAGGAGAAGAAGGAAGAGAAGCAAGCCCAAGAGGAGGAGAAAGAAAAGCAACCTCTGCTCACTTACAAGCGAAAGAGAAGTGCTGATGATCACACTGCTGAAGACAAATCCTTGGAGGAGCTGGTCAAAGAAGCTGACACTACACACAGCCGATCCATGGATAAAATAATTGAACAACTCTTCAGGCAGGGGTTTGACACAACCACACTGGATAGTGAGATCAGAAGGTTGGAAGTGCAAGAGATCCTATCCCTCAAATCTCCCAACCAATCTCTAAGCCAAAATCCAAACATCCTCATTCTTCAAAACCAATTCCTTCACCAACACCAATTCCTTCACCAACACAACCATCATCCAGTGATGTACCCAGAAGGAGGAGATGGGTGCTGAGGATGGAAGAAGAAGAAGAAGAGGAGGATGAAGATGATAGTCTGCCACTCTCTGTTGTTCTGAAGCTACCAAAACCCCGAAGTCAACCCATGATCACACCTGACTCTCAAAGGGAAATGGTCAGAGTCAAGATAAAGAAGAAGAACAGCAGAACAGCACGATGAGCAACTGTTGAAGATGGTTGACAAGGAATTTCCTCAGTCATCATCTATTCAAGCCATGAAAGGGCATGCTCAAAGGCTGTACACTCTCAGGCACACCTTTCAGTATCAGAAGGAGAGAGTGAGAGTATGGCCAGACCCCAGGGTGAGTTCTAGAATCCATAAAAGAACTATCCCACACAGATACAACGGCCAGGTACGAAAAACAATAGAGTCTACCATCATGTTGGCCATTGTAGTCTCACCTTGGGAAATCATTGATGAATTCAAGAAAGCTCACCAGGCAAAGAAGACCCCTCAAGCTTTACTAGAAAACAAGATGATAAAGAAGGGGTTGCTATATAAGAAGCTTGAAGACATCCAGAAGAATGAACTCCAGTTACTCCTTGAAGACAACCATCCTGATGAATTTGTATATAGGGAGGTAACTACAGTGTAGCTGAAAAATGGCAGGACCATGAAGTACTTATCAGAGTACTATGGTCCAGAGTTCTTCTTCGAAGGAGGAGTAGAAGAACTCTCTCAGGAGGAACAAGTTGTTCTCCTTGAGGCCTATATTCGTGAGTCATACAGACTCATTATGGGGAAGTAAATCTCATGAATGGGATAACAACTCTGTGTCCAGTTCCCCAAAACAGAGTTCCCATTCATACTCTGCCGAACAAATATTGAGATTTCTTCCCAGGCCAGAGCTTACATGGGTCATCTTCTCTACTGATCAAGAAGGAAAAAGACCAACATTTTGCCATCAATAAGTGGGATAATAAATAATTAGAGGTTTTGGCTGCATTGGTTCAGGGGGAGTTTGTTGGACCAAAAGAACCAATGAGCCAAGATCAGAAAACCTCTAAGTCCCACATGGTATCACAACAACTGCTGAAAGCCTCATCAGTAGTTTGACAAGTGCTGAAGACTTCAACAGCTGAAGATCAAGTGCTGAAGACCTCAACAGCTGAAGAACTAAAGTGCTGAAGTACAACAGCTGAAGAACACAAGTGCTGAAGCTGAAAGACCAAAGTACTGAAGTACAACAACTGAAGAGTTTACAAGTACTGAAGATCAACAACTGATGTACAAAGTCTGAAGACAAAGACTGAAGACATCAGCTGATGATATCTACTGAAGTCATCAGCTGATGAAACACCTGAAGGTCAAAGTCTGAAGATCAAGTACTGAAGCCTCAGTAGTTTGTCACAACTGCTGAAGAGTACTTCTTCAGTAGTTGTGATATCAGTAGTTTTATATTTTTTTATGTTTCAGTAGTTTTGTAAAACGACTGAAGAGCTTGTTCTTCAGTCGTTGTAGTTTCAGTAGTTTTATATTTTGTACTTAACACTCTGATATGTTCTCAGTAGTTGTGAACATTTCAGTAGTTTGTTAAGAGTTAGTTATTTTTGTATTAGATCTGCCAGTTGTCACTTTCCGTGATAACAGCAGTGATTGTTGCACTCTATATAAGGAGTGACAGCCTATTGTAATATGTGACGGATGAATGAATGGAATGAATGAATGATTTCATTGGAAATATTCTACATCTATAAACATTCTTTGAAATCAGAAATATATATTCTCTCCCTATAACCGTATGCGCTCTTAATGCATACATGTATCGATTGCTTGCTACAATCTGTCTAATTCCTGTTTGTATTCCGCTGCTTTAAATCTTAATACATCAAACTTGTGATCACTGATCCTGTCACCATGCACCCCTATCAGTCTATACAACATGCCTTCTGGGAGAATGCATCGGTTGATTTATCACGTGAGTCGCACCATATAAGGAGTTTTATCTTTGGTTTGGACATAGAGATCACGGCTGAAGACATTCAGTGTGTATTTGGGTTGGGAGATGATACAAACCACCCCACCAGACTTCACCAATGACGGTGAGAGGGTGCTTCATGAGGATGAAGTATGCTGGGGATATAAATGCAGGGGTGCTCAACAAGAGCAACATGTGTCCCAGTACAAGTACTTGGCACACGTCATCCTCAAGTGCCTGGCATCGCGAAGGGGTGGTTCGATGACCTATCAGACCACATTCAAAATGCCTACGTGGCACTAGTCCTGAACCACCATTTCAGCTTCTTTAGCATGATCTTCTCTTATTTGATAAAGAACTTGGAGGCGAAGGGCAAAGAGGGTTTCTGCATGTACCCTAGGTTCTTACAGATGATTTTTGATAAGAAGTTGCCCACACTGCCAAAGGAGAGCCATGACGCTGTGGCATTGGAGGTCATGGATGATACGACTCTAGGTTGTATGAAGGTTTACTGAGGAAAGCAGGTCAAGCCCGGGTAAAGAGGCTCATAGGCCATCTGGCCAAGGTGTATTATGTGGCATGGGGAAGGCGTAAATGGCGTCAGGTAGACAGTGATTCGGATGTCGAGCAGCTAGAGCTACCTGAAGACGACGACGACGACGACAGCGGTGATGGTGGAGATGCAGGGCCTACTCAACTGAGGGCCCCCACTGCTGATATAGCATCCCCAGCATCCACCCAAGGTGGAGTAGAGGCTGCAGGGTTCCATCAAGACTTTTGTCTTCATGAGGAGGAGGATACGGATGAGGAGCCCCTAACCCGCACTGTGGTGAGCCGGTTGGTTGCCACCGACCGAGGTATTCGGGAGTTTGGTTGATGCCCTGGCGAGTCTGGGGAGGCTGACACCGATGCTACTTATGCTCCTGATCAGTAGAGCAGTGTTCCAGGGGGAGCATCCACCTCGAGCGAATCGAGGAAGAAAAGGATGGCTCAACCCCACGGGTTGAAGAAGAAGAGGAGGGATGATCTTCATCACCACCACCACTACTACCACCTCTTCCACCACTCCACCCACTACCACCATCCTATCCACCACATTATCTACCACCTCACACACACTCCCACAACCTCTCCACCACCACTTTCATCTATACCACCCCCAATCCTTACCACTCCACCACCACTTTCATCTATACACCCCTAATCTTCACCATTCCACCACCACCTTCATCTATACCACCCCCAATCTTCACCACTACCACCACCACCACCACTAGCCACCATGCACGACCATCATCTTACCCCTCCTATCCATCTGGATTCTCTACCTCCTAGTGGGGTAGAGGAACAACTCTCGAACTTAATCGTATGGTGCTGAAGCTGTTGGCATCCAATGATGAGAAAACTGCCTAGATCGTTAGCTAGTAGATCTTACTGCTGCACAATCTCAGTAGATATCTCAGCAGGCTCAGTTGATTGAGCAGCAGGCATAGCAGATTGCTGCACAGAGCTCAGAGGTGTCTCAACTCTAGGAGCAACATGTCCAATCAGCCTAAAGGATAGAGGAGTTAGAGACTACCAACAAGACCATCATGCTGAGGCTCAAAGGATCTAAAGATGAGCCACTAAAGAGCAAAGAGGGAGATGGAGATGATGGTGATGATGATGACAGTGATGATGCTGCTGCTGATGATGATAATGGTGATGAGTAAGGAGATGATACTGATGCTGGTGATGATGCTGATGATGATGTTGATGATGATGATGAGGATACATCTGCTACGGGTGCGACATCTGCGAGTGAAAGGAGGACAAAACGAACTCAAGAAGAAGATGCCTCCACTTCAGCCCCATCAGTAGAGGAGCATATGTTACAAGACAAGAGTAGTACTTAGTTGTTTATGTTATTTAAATCATATGTCTTTGAATCTTGTATGAAATTAATGTAATGAATGTTTTTCTTTAATGTTTATGTTTACTACTTTGATTGTTGACTAATGGTTGATGTGTTACATGTTTTAAATCAAGAAGTTTTGAACTTCCAGAGAGATGAATATGATGTTGCTCCCCTCCAACTGATCAAGACTCAGCTCACGATGATTCTTGATCTGCATGGTATTGTCAGGAGATCATTGAATTACACTCCTGAAGAAGGAGAGATAATTCATGATCTCATAGATGAGCAACTTGCTGAAATATTTAGACTTAATCCAGATGAGAATGTAAAAGAAGTTCTAACAGTCCAAGTGGAAAGTGATGACGAGGTCAACGGTGTTGATGAGATCGAGATGGAACATGTCACAGACCAACACTATCCAGAGTACATTGACATTGAAGGTAATGTCGTTCCAATCTGGGAGACAACCTTGTCAGTGAAACATTTGAGACTCTAGATAGAATGGAAGAAGAGTCAGAGAAGAAAGAAGACACAGCCAAAGCCTGGGAAGCTGAAATTAATATCAGAAAGGCTGAGTGGACTGCCTACTTTGAAGAAATACAAGCCCAACGCAATGCTTCAACGTCAACTGCCTACACCAAGCTATACAAAGTGAAGAAACATCAAAAGGTGTCAGGCAGAATCATAGCATGGGCATATTTTGAAGATCTCAACATTTATGCAGTTAAACGTGAGAAAGGGATTGAGTATTTCAGGTTCCCACATGACCTAAAGAACCTTCCAGGATTTGAGCTAAACCAGTTAGAAAAGTTAAAATTGCTATACGCTGACCCAAGGAAAATGTCAGGCTGGTTTGAGACTGCTCTTAAAAGAGAGTACCACACTAGATGGGTAAACTTCAAATCACAACAACCAATGAGGTATCTCAGACGGTCTGAGGTTGATCCCATAACTGGAAAATCGAAAATAGTGCTAAAGTGGACTCCTTCCGCACAATGTCAAAGATCCCTCTATGGGAGATGCCACAAGACCTCACTCCACACTTCAAATGGTCGTACTATGATTGGAGGACAGGAGAGGCAGTCATAGTTTTGAATAAGAACGGTGTTATGGAAACCATAAGGGTGTTCTTCCCAATGTGGCTTACAAACTTGTCAACAGATGATGTTTATACGTAGTACAAGTGGCCATTATTCTATGACTCTCAAGATATTGTACAAGCTCTACAATTTCATAACATTATAAGACTTTGTTTTGCTTTTGAGATACACGCCAGAGTCACTAGAGAAGAGAAGTACAAGAAGTTTGAGGACTCATGAAGGATGTAAGACATTAGACGAAACTAGGTCCAAGGGGGAGTTTGTAGATACATGTGTCCCTAGTTTCTGATCTTAATGTAATTTCTTTGTACTGTCTTACACATATGTAATTGTAACTGTACGGGTACTTAATGAAATACAATATGTAGTTGTGCTTAATGTTGACTATTTCACTCATGGTATGTAATAACTCTTATTGACTTAACTATATAGGTTGTGGTTGTTTGAATTATATAAAAATCAATTAATGACTATGAAACATATTCAAACTTAATCATGTGAAGTTCTCATGCGATTGGCCCATGCTAATGGACCATACACATGAACAACTCATGCTAATGAACCAGCCGCATGACTGAACCAGGAGACTGGATCGGTCATATGATTGTAACATGAGATTTACTCAGTCGCATGATTGAACACTCAGTCGTGCGAATGAGCAACCCTAACCTATAAATACCACTTAATTCGTGGAAAAACGTAAGCATTGAAGACACTTCGAATATCTTGACACCCAGACGTACCCTAGCCGTCCAGAGACCTCTAGTAACATGTTCCAACTTCAAAGATCGCATTAGATCGATTGCTAATCATTCTTAACGTTTAGATTCAATCCTTAATTGATTCTATGTGCGTTCTCACTGATTGGATCGCCAATCAAATTGGATTCCGCACTATATGATTCGGTATACGTGTAAATCTGTATGTATTCGTCGAGTACTCGATCCCTAACAGACATTGAACATGATGTTGACTTTTTTTTACTTTGACTTTGTTGATAATATAGACTATCATGTACAACTCCAACTCCCCTTAGTCTATCATTATCAACGTCTTCAAATGAAATCAACATCGAGAAGTCAATAGTAGAAAGATCTTCAATTTGAATCTTTTTGAATCTGATTAGAAATATTATTCATCTCATAAGCTCCCCTTATTATATGCTCCCCCTTTTTATATGCTCCCCCATTTTGAATGCAACCTTTGCGTGGATATTGGAACAAATTTCACATATCTTAATCTTGAGTGCTTCAAAAGATGTAGAAGGAGGATTCCAGGCTCGGTATTTTCTCGAAACTTAAGGAACATGTTCTCTGATTAGGTACACTGCTTAACTGATGATCGGCCATCACTTACAACAAAATTTTGAAACATATTCTCAAACACCATCTTGACATTTCTAATTAGATCATTTCATTTTAACAATATAAACTCGTATTATCTTGTGTGTGAAAAACAGCGAACCCCTTGTTTGCTTGTGCGCAATTTCTGTGAATTCATGAAAAATAATAAAATTGTAACAGCAAATATGGAAGACCTAAAAGAATTTTTAAATGAAAATTTAACATAATTTTTTTAATATACATTACTATAACAAATTTTTATCTATTAATTTTTATTTTTTTATTAACTGAGAACTGAATCGATGATGAGATAACATCCTCAAGATATAGTTTAGCACAAAGATGAATTTAATCCTCGACAAGCAATGAGATCACACTGATAACTGAATCTAATCACAGTCTTTGATGAATTTTGAAATTCTCAAACATATCAATAACGATTGCTGATATGTTTATACCACTTAAACTCATGCCCTACCTTTTTCAACAAGAGCATATGATTTTTTAAGGTTAGATTAAATACATTAGAATGCTAGGACTCCACAATCATTTGCAAAAAACCCTCACCCAACCTCAGGATTTCTTGAATTTTGATATGATCTTTACGGAGCAAGGCTTGTGAATTAGTGTGTAGGTGATTATCAATAGAATATTGCATTTTGTGATGAATTCATCGTTTAGATGATTTGATACAACTTAGACCAAGATGGTGAGAGCTCCAGGTCTATATTCACGTATAACAAAGGAGATGATCATTTAATCACGTGCCGATAAGAGCTCTAGGCCAGTACTGTCATACAACAAAGGATATCATCACTACAGGTTAGTACTATCGTACAACAGAGGAGATAAGCACAAACACAAGACATATAAATACACCAAACATGACTTAAAGATATGGCTTATATGATTTGTATCATCATGGGTGAAAGATCAATTCTCAAGCCAATTTTTGTCTAGACTCAGTTTTCTTGCAGGCCAAAATGATGGCATAAATCCAAACATCTTTAAGCATATATTTTAATTTAAATCATCATAGTGTTGTGTACTTTATACTTCAGGCTTAGTCTACCAAGTATATCATTAAAGAATTAGTTTGTTTTTACTACTATTTGCAAGTAAAAATAATATGTAAATGAGATATAGCGTCAGTTATTATCATTTCTCATTTTAAATGCCAGTCATGCAAAAACCAAAATTTCAACATGTTATACAATCATTTCTCTGTAATCTCAAATCAAGTTCCTAGTTCTTTTTTATTTTTTATCTATTACTTAAATACTCTCCCTCTAAATATTATTTTTTGTAAACCTTTTTGAAATTTTTTATAATAGAAGTTTTTAAAAAACTGTACAAGAACGTCTTTCAAACTACACTGATATGAATATAAGAAATGAATTCTCGAGAAATATGCAGTGATTGTGAAGTGAGATGGTGATTGTGTAGATAAAAATCCAGATTGTGAATAAAATACCATGACCTTAACCTGTTTGTCCTGCCTCAAATTTGAATTAGGAACAATCTCTATTATTAAACCAGATTACTAATAGTCATCCTAAATTGTTCCTGCACTCATAAACAGATTAGTTTAAAAGGGGAACCCTGACCATCGTAGTCCTGGAAGTTCCATTTTCATCAATATAAGAAACTTGCTTCTGCACACAACTGTTTAAACAATCGGGGATATCTGTATCCTTCTTTTTAATTTTCAAATTTGTTTCGGTTCAATTAATTTGGATTTGAATGAATTAAATTTGGAAAACATTTTCTGTTTAAGACCAGAAGGAAAAGAATTTGGTTTTTTGAACCTCTGGTCATTTTTATCTTTGAATCATATGAAACCTGCTTCTATGAAAAGATTTGGATAGAGAGTTTTTTATCCAACCATTCAAAGATGTGCGCTTTTTACCTCTTCAACCAGAGAAGCAACCCATGTTGCCTTTACCGTCTCGAACATTCTTTTTAGAGTTTCATTTTGAGAAGCAAGCCGTTTTGCCTTTACCATTCAAAGCAAGTCTTTCATGGCACTTCTTTACCACATGACCTTCTTTTCCACACTCAAAACAAGCCTTGAAAGGCTTTTCATGCTTTGTGTGATGCTGGTGGGGATGAGGATTGCTTTGAGTTTGTAGCAAATTCTTTCTTATATTGAAGTTTATAGTGCTGAACATGGAATGAGATCTTCATGGATTGACTGGGTTGTTTTGAAGTTGGAGAAGAGATCCATATTGGTCTTGATTTAGCTTTTGGAAGCGTTTGAGACTTGACAAATTCAGGGGATATCTTGATCATTGATGAACTGACATGATCCTCTGTGTTTGATTAATAATTTGAGCTTGACGAGTCTCGTATACACAGATCTGCTTCCCACAGATCTTGATTGACAGGATAGGATACGTTGTTGTATTTGGAACTTCATGATTAGGTGATTCCTGATTTATCTCTTCTTTCACACCCTTGACAGGCTCAAAAGTAAGAATTTGACCTGCTTTGATCTCATCAAAGAATTTAGTAGAAATAGTAGATGTAGAATTACAAACAACTGGCACTGAACAATCGTTTGCTTGACTATGAGCATTCGGTTTATTGTATTACCAGTTGTAGAATCATAATCATCTCGCACCTCATTAAGATTAACACCACTCAAACCTGCAAGTAGACTATTAGTAGGTTGTTCAAACAAATCATTTTTAGGATGGGGTCTGGGGATTGGTGAATAACATAAAGTAGAAGGAGGTGGAACTGAATTAAATATAGTTTTGCCATTAGATTTATATCGAATCCTATGTTTTACCCACACCCCTTGTTGTTTAGCAATAAGATCTTCCTTTTCATGTGTGACAGGGTCCATTATCAAGCTTTGTATTGTAACACCCCGAATTTCTATTTAAACGAAAGGAAAAGAAAAGTAAATAGAAAGAATAGATAATGAGCACAAGTGGAGGGGTAAAAAGTGTGAAAAGTACAAAACCTATTATGTTAAGGTTTAAAGGGGCATGGTCACCCATATCAAAAGCAGAAAGCTGTTTTTGCTCTCGAAGGATGAAACAAGAGAGAGAGAGCCCGGTTCTAGAGAGAGAAAGAGGAAGAAGCAGTTGCAAAGGTAAGTCTTCTCTTCTATGAGCTCGGTTTCAGTTGGGTTTTGAGTTCTTGACCGAAGTTCTTGGTGTTTAGTGTTTATTTTCGGGATTCAAGAGCTGAATCGAAGGTGGGTCTTGACTGGAAGAGTGTTGCTCAAAGGCTGCTCAAGGTGAGCTTCTAGAACCCCTCTTTTACTAATTTTCAACTTTTTTAGGGCTATTATGCATACTAAGTAAACATTTTGATAGTAACCGTGGGTCTACTTTTTTAGGGCTATTATGCATACTAAGTAAACTTTTTTAGAGTTGGCTTGTGGGTTAGTGATGATGTTTAGCATGCTTAGATGCCCTTTATATGTTAGATCTATGCTTGGGTATCTTTAGAATGATAATCAGGTGATGTTGGTAACAGAAAATATTTCAGAATGTTTGGATGAACATGGACAGTGGTCCATGCGCCTAAAAATGTTAGTCGGTTGCCCAAGTGTTGGCCATGCGCCCAAGAGTGGGTCATGCGTCCAAATAGTGGCCCATGCGCCTAAGTGTTGGCCATGCGCCCAAGTGTTGGCCATGCGCCCAAACAGTGGCCCATGCGCCTAAGTGTTGGCCATGCGCCTAAACAGTGGCCCATGCGCCTAAGTGTTGGCCATGCGCCTAAATAGTGGCCCATTCGCCTAAGTGTTGGCCATGCGCCGAAGTGTTGGCCATGCGCCTAAATGGTGCCCGTGCGCCCAAGTGCCAAAACGGCTAAGTGTTGATGTGCCTAAACAGGTGCCATGCGCCTACAAAGTGGCAAAGCGCCTGTACAGGGTAGAAGCACCCAATAGTGCTGATGCGCCCAGGCTGTTTTACACTTAGAATATTTATGCTCATGCGCCTAGAAGGTCCCATGCGCCTAATTTGGATTTGAGGTTTTCTAAGTGGGTTTTAAGGGGTAATATGGGGACATAGGCCACGTTATGATATGATGGCTTATGTTTGATGTGTGTTATGCATGTATGATGTTGCCTGTATGGTGATGGTGTATGTTTATGATTATGTGTATGTTCCTAATTATATGTATGTCTTACTTGGCTTTGCGTTGAAGTTCATGAATGTAATGAAGTATTATGTAATGTAAAGTGGAAGATAATAGAAAGAGTAACGTTAATGAATGAATGCATGCATGAATGAATGAGTGAATGAACAAAAGGCTTGCAAGCATATGTGTGAGGGGAGCGAGTTTGTGTCGCAACAAACTCGAAAGAGGTCCTTGTCGCGTACTCCGGTACTGTGTAAGTCTTCGGACGTGAGTTGGGGGTTTGGTTACAGGCCCCAGTACAGTATCAGTCTTCAGACATAAATCGGGGGTATTGCATGAGACAGGATGCAGATCGTGTACTCCGGTATTGTGTTAGTCTTCGGACATGAGTTGGGGGTTTGTGTTCAGGACCCGGCACGGTATCAGTCTTCGGACATGAGTCGGGGGTATTGCATATGATGAAAGTGACGGATGATGAGATCCTTGTCGCGTATCCCGGTACTGTGTCAGTCTTCGGACTTGAGTCGGGGGTTTGTTTATCATGCCCCCGCGCAGTATCAGTCTTCGAACATGTGTCGGGGGTATTGCATGAGACGAGATAATGAGGTGAGCGACTTTGTGTTGCAACAGACTCGGATAGAGTTCAATCCCTATGATTGACTCATATGCGATCTTTGTCGTGTATCCCGATGCTGTGTCAGTCTTTGGACATGAGTCGGGGGTTTGTGAGCAGGCCCCAGCATAGCATCAGCTTTCGAGCATGAGTCGGGGATATTGCATGAGACAAGATTCGAGTAATAAAGAGTAATGTATGAAAGAATGAAGTATGAAATGAATGTTAATGAATTATCGTAATAATATACTGCACAGGATCCTAGTCATTCGACCTCAGTAATCGTGGCTGAGTGCCACAAAGAGGGTAAAGTCTGACCTGATCTACAAATAGAAGTGAACGATATATAACACGTTGAATGAATGGAAGTTAACAAATGTAATGACGAAGATATAATGATAATATTTGTATGTACGTGTGATGCATGATCACGAACTGAAGGATCGTGATCTAGTTTGATCAATTATATTAAGATTTGCAGCGGAATAGAACAAGAATTAGACGAAATTTAAGCAAGAATAATAATGATATTCAATCAAACAGTGACGGTTATAGAGAGAGAAAGTTTTGTGCAAAGAGAATGTTTTCATTCACGCACATGCTTCAGTTATAAGAAATTAGGTCAACATTCCTTTTATAAAGGAATGTGACGTCAGCTGATGTCACTTGATAGTGAAATCTAACTGATTTATATAAACAACTGAAAGAGACTAAACTACTAAAGATGTCCACAACAACAGAGGACACCTTCACAAAAAGCTAAGTACAAGCTAACGTAAAACTACTGAAGTTATAACATCTGAAGTGTAAGAACTTCAGATGTTTTACATAAAATAAAACTACTTATTACAAACTACTGAAAAGTAAACCATCACAACTACTGAAGGGAACTACTTCAGCTATTGTGACAACTTCTGAGAACTTGGTCTTCAGACATTGTCTTCAGCAGTTGTCTTCAGACTTTGTCTTCAGCTGATGTCTTCAGACTTTGTCTTCAGCAGTTGTCTTCAGACTTTGTCTTCAAACTTTGTTTTCAGACTTTGTCTTCAGCTGTTGTCTTCAGACTTTGTCTTCAGCTGCTGTAGACCACTTCAGTTGTTATGATGTCTGTGGGACTTAAAGGTTTTTCTGATCTGGCTCATTGGTTCTTTTGGTCCAACAAACTCCCCCTGAACCAATGCAACCGAAACCTTTAAGATTATTGAAGTCCCACTTATTGACAGAAAAAATTTTCTGGATCAGCTCAGAAATCACCAAATTAAGCTCCGGCCAGGGAAGAGGTTTTAGAAAGTTTGATTGGCAAAGGATGAATGTGAACTCTGTCTTGGGGTATTGGACATAGAGCTGTTACCCCATCCATGAGACCTACTTCCCAATGATGAGCCTGTAAGACTCTCTAACATAGGCCTCAAGGAATACAACTTTTTCTTCCATTATGAGTTCTTCAGCTTCACTTTCAAAGAAGAACTCAGGCCCATAGTACTCTGATAAGTACTTAACATTCATTCCATTCTTTAGCTCCACAGTAGTTATCTCTGTGTATGCACACTCATCAGGATGAGTTCCTTCAAGTAACAACTGGAGCTCATTTCTTCTTATTTCTTCATGCTTCTTGTAGATCAACACTCATCAGGAATATTCTTTTTATGAATTCTGTCACTTAATCTGGGGTCATGCCAAATTCTCACTCTCTCTTTCTCATATTGAAATGTGTATCTAAGAGCATACAACCTCTGAGCATGTTTCTTCATAGCTTGTATGGATGAAGACTTAGGAAAATCTTTATCAACCATCCTTAACAGCTGCTCATCATGTTGTTTGTGTTGTTCTTCTTCTTCAAGTTTGACTTTTACCATTTGCCTTTGGATGTCAGGTGTGATTGTTGTTGGTGGACTCCTGGGCTCAGGCATCTTTATTTTAAGAACAACAGAGATTGGCAAACTATCATCCTCATCATCTTCTTCTTCTTCTTCCGTCCTCAACACCCTTCTCTTCCTCTTGGGTGCATCATTAGTAGTGGTTTGAGTGGGTTTATTGGGTAAAGGAGTTGGTTTTGAGGGTTGTGAAGTTGGTTGTTTTGGTGTGGGAGATTGTACAGGCTGCTCTAGCACCTTGGTTGTGAGTGAGGCTTTGGACAACTTTGCTATATTAGACCTTTTCCCAGCACCAACTTCATCAAGAGCTTCTATGATCAATCCTTTGTTGAATACTTCAGAAGAACAGACTCTAGTGGTTATCTCCAAAATACTGTCTCTGGACCATGACTTCACTTCAATGATTGATCTTGCCAAATGCTTTGACATGAATCTTATCATAGCTTCTAGCCTTTCCCTTTCTTTCTCACTACAACTTGCCCATCTATGTTCAGTCTCTTGAATCTCTAGCCTTCTGATTTTAGAGTCAAGTTTGGCTGTGTCAAAATCTTGTCTGAAGAGTTGATCAATGATCTTATCCATAGATGTGCTATGTTGCTCATCAACTTCTTTGATCAGTTCTTTTAACTTTTTCTCATCTTCAGTCTGTTCAGCGCTCTTCTTTCTCTTGTATGTGATCATCTCCTTTTCTTTTTTCTCTTCTTTCTCTTCAACTCTCTTTCTTTTGTCTGCTTTCACTAACTTAGACTCCCCCTTTTTTGTTGCATTAGGTTCGGGGGTTCGAATGTCAGAAAGTCTCTTAGAAAGAGCATCATCAACTAAGGTGTGAAGATTTGAGGAAAGCCTCTCATCAATAGCTTGATGCACAATGTAGTGATGATGGGAGTGATGAGAGGTAAGGCGGATTGAAAGGCAGCAACCATTTGCTCAGAGGGGTTCTGTCCTTGAGAAATGGTGCCTGAATTAGAGGCTGGTGGCATAGTTATTGGGAGTGGCTCAGTGTTTGGGAGAGCGTCATAAGAAGCTGCCATCTGTGGGTGAATTTGGGCAAATGGACTTGATTCTTGTGACAATTTGGCAAGCAGTTCTTGTAGTCTGCATACCTCAGTCTCAAGAATGGTGTTGTGGGCTAGAACATCAAAGAAAAAGCCCAGGTCATCATCAGTCTTTGGTGAACCATCTGACATCCTGATTAAATCAGGATGAACATATGCTGAGTGTAGATCAGTATTCACATGTACCCCTATTTCTTGGAACTGGGGACTTCCTGCCTCAGGATTATATCCTTCGTTGGCAGTTGCCTCTGGTGAGGTCGTAGAGATGATACCACCATCATCTGTTCATGTGCTGAAACAGGAGAAGAGGCAGCCTCACCAGATGTTCGAATCTCCTCCTCTACACAGGGAGATTGACATTGTAATCCGTGTGCTGTGGGTTATCAGCCACATTATAATCCTCTCCCTCAACTGTTGAGGTTTTCCCAGTGGTAATAGGTTTCTGGGGAGGGGTAGAGGAATGTAGTTGAGTCAGCACTTGTGCAATAATCACAATTGGGCTTGTAGGGGTGGCTTCAGTGGGAGATAAGTGTGAAGAGGATTGCACCTGGGGTGAATGGTGCTCTTCAATGGCAATCTTCTCAAGTGAGAGATATTCCAGTAATGTGGTTTCCCCATTTTTGGTTGTATCAGGATCATGTTGAGAGGATACCTGAGCGGTTTCAGCTGGTAGAGTCTTGGAAACTATAGGGGGATTACTACCCGTAGTTTCATCCTGCCTTTGTGTTGCAGGGGCATCATCAGGGGACTCAACTCCCTGAGTAGCCTTTTTGGTTTGTTTGGATTGTGGTTTGGAGGGGACTTTGGATCTGGAAGATGAGGCTGTGGGTTCCTTCTGCTTGGGTTTTAGCAGTTTGGCAGCCTCTTTGAGTTGTGCGTCAGAGTTGTGCCTGGAGTATACCTCAGGTAAAACTACCACAGCAGGGACTCCAAGGCGAATAGGGCCATCAGATTTTAATTGATTCATGATCATGGCCATAAGAAACCTTGGATATAATATCTATCTGTTAGCCATAGGTTTCATTGCCTGATCTTTTAATTCCAAAAATATAATTTCAGAAAAATTCAAGCTTGGGGTTCAAGGATAGAATACAATTCCTACTGCCACCTGGATGAAATTTGATCCCATGAAGAGGATTTGGGGGCAAGGCAGACATTGATCATATGAAATATTAGGCGTTTAGCATCATGGAAGTACTTCTTCAGAATGGTGGTAGCACTTAGGTCGCCCTCATACCCATGGTTGATGAATGATAGATCAATGGTGCCCTTCGGGTATTTGGTGACAAAGGTGGCATCATTCAGATCTAGGGTTTGGCAAATGATAGCAGGAGTAACGACCACCTTCTTCTGGTTTACAAATGACTGGAGAGTGATCTCGACATCATTCTCACCAGTATGGACAGTGACATTTGTCCAGAATTGGCGAAGGGTATCGGGATAGATGGTTGGATTCAGAACAAAAGCAGTTTGATACGGGGAATCAACCATCAGATCAATGGCAGCATCAAACATAGTCCAAAAGGCCGATTTTGTGAAGTAGGCAACACAGTTGTGTCGTGGTTTGATTTGCGTGGTCGCCACTAATAGAAGATGAAAGTTCGGAAAACGAATTATGAAAATTTTGAAGTTAGGGTTAGGTATTTATAGGTTATGAAATGGCTAAAAGAAAACAACTTAAAGTTTTGGTGTTAGTCATCAGTTGTTAAAAAACGACTAAAGGCATGGTTTTAACTTTCAGATGTTGTAAACAACTGAACACTTGGTGTTAGTCATCAGTAGCTTGAAACTACTGAAGACTTGGTTTTGGCTTCAGTTGTTTTGAAATGAAACAACAGATGTTTGAAACAATTGAACAGTAAAATTTCTCATCAGTTGTTGTCGTCAATTCATAATTCTTAGTTGTTTCATTGACCTTAACACTTACTTAGCAGACTTATCTGATTTTCAGATGTTTCATTGGTCATCAGTACTTATCTTTGACAGCTGTATACTGATGCTCATCAGTACTTGTGAACTGAGATCATCAGTAGTTGTCAAATCATTCTAGCTGCAGCATACCAAGCTTTAGCACTAGATTTTGGAATGTTGCAATGTCCAAAGGCTTAGTAAATATATATGCAAGCTCATCAGCACTAGGACCAAAGTTTGGATCAATCAGACATTTTTCATAACAATCCCTGATAAGATGATGTCTGATCTCAATATGTTTGGTCGTAGAATGCTGGACAGGATTCTTAACAATACAATTGTCCATCAGTAAAGAAGTCTTAGTCTCTGTAATGTCATAATCCAGTAATTCATTCTAAAGCCAGAGTACCTTAGATGTGCAACATGCAGCAGCAATGTACTCTGCTTTAGCAGTGGATGTAGCAACTGAAGTTTGTTTCTTACTCTACCAAGAAACTAAACAATTGCCTAGAAATTGGCATCCACCAGAGGTTGATTTTCTGGTTAATTTACACCCTGCATTGTCACTAACAAACAAAGCAACTAATTTGCAAGAGTGCCCAGTGGAATACCAAAGTCTTAGAGATTGAATTCCTTGCAAGTATCTAAAGATCCTTTTGACTGCAATCATATGGGATACTTTAGGTGCAGCCTGAAATCTAGCACAGACACAAGTTGCAAACATAATGTCTGGTCTAGAAGCTGTAAGGTACATCAAGGAACCAATCATACATTTGTAAAGAGTTTCATCAACTGCTGTACCTTTCTGATCTGCATCCAGTTGTGTGGTGCTGCACATGGGAGTAGAACAGGGCTTACAGTTTTGTAAATCAAACTTTTTCAACAAATCCTTTGTATATTTTGACTAATGAATGAAGGTTCCATAAGCCATTTGTTTGATTTGAAAACCCAAAAAGAACTATAATTCTCCCATGGCACTCATTTCAAACTTTTGTTGCATCAACTTAGTAAAGGCATCACACAACTGTGGATCAGAGGATGCAAAAATAATATCATCTACATAAATTTGAACAAGGAGCTTATGCATGCCTACTTTCTTAATGAACAAAGTTTTATCTATCGAGCCTCTAGTGAAATTATTTTGAAGAAGAAAGTTAGACAGTGTTTCATACCAAGCTCTGGGAGCTTGTTTAACCCATAAAGAGCCTTAAAAAGCTTATACACCCAATCTAGATGTTTATGATCTTCAAAACCTGGTGGTTGACACACATAAACTTCTTCTTTTATTTTACCATATAAGAATGCACTTTTGACATCCATTTGAAAAACTTTAAGATTATGGAAAGCAGCATAAGCTAAGAACAATATGATTGCTTCCAGTCTAACTACAGGGGCAAAGGTTTCATCATAATCAATACCTTCTTCTTGTGAAAATCACTGTACAACCAGTTGGCCTTGTTCTTGACAATTTGACCTTTTTCATCAGTTTTATTCCTAAACACCCATTTAGTGCCTATTGGACACTTACCTTTGGGTAGAAGAACCAGTTCCCACACTTGTTGCTTTTGAAACTGAAGAAGCTCAAGTTGCATGGCTTCAACCCATCCATTGTCTTTTAATGCAATATGATAGTTCTTTGGCTCTTGCTAACTGATGAAGAGAGCATAAAAGTAGAAATTGGACAATTGACGTCTAGTTGAAACACCAGCATTGATGTCACCAATGATTTGAGACATGGGGTGATTCTTCAGTTCTTGGTACTCAATAAGATCTGTGCAAGTGTTTGTAGGAGATTCAGCAGCAACAGATGTTGATCCAGACTCTTGAAACCTAGAATGAGATGGCAATTCAAATAAAGTAGAGGATTGAGAGATCTCATCAACATTTGTTGTGGATGGAACATCAAGTTTAGTAGACTCAGGTAGTTGATCACTAAAACTTCCATTTGTACCACCAGATGGATGACTAGTTGCAGGAGATGATGGATTCACAGAATCTGCAATAGCTGGAGGCTGATAAGGAACATATTGCAGTATGTCTAAATCAAATAACTCCACAGGGTTTTGTGGAATTTTGTCCTTTGGAGATTCATTAAACTTTACATGCAAGGTTTCTTCAACTATCTTTGTTCTGCAATTAAAAACTCTGAATGCCTTGCAAGTATATGAATACCCAACAAAGTACCCTGCATCCACCTTTGATTCAAACTTCTGAAGTGGATCCTTTGTGTTAAGAATATAACAGGGACACCCAAATGCTCTAAAAATGAAATCAGAGGGGCCAAATGATGTAACACTTCATAAGGAGTCTTCATCAACCTCTAATTTACTAGCACTCTATTTTGCACATAGCAAGCTGTGTTGTTAGCTTCAGCCCAAAAGGTTAGTGGCAAACCAGAATCAGCCAATATTAACCTTGCGGCTTCAATAAGGGTCCTGTTCTTTCTCTCCCCCACTCCATTTTGTTTAGGAGTTCTTGGAATGCTAACCTGCTTTTTGATTCCCTTAGATAAATAGAATTCATCAAGTGTGTGGTTTCTAAATTCTGTGCCATTATCACTCCTCACACACTTGACTGGAAGGGAGTACTACTTTTCCACATGCAACACAAAGTAGATGATGCTTTGAATAGCCTCATCTTTTGAATGTAAAAAGAAGGTCCATACAAATCTGGAATAATCATCCATAATTACCAGACAATATTTTTTCTTTGCCATTCTCTTCACTCTTATTAGACCAAAAAGATCCATATGTAGTAATTGCAAGCAGGCAGTGGACTTTGGTTCTTTATTAGGGGGAATGATATTTTGTGTTGCTTTCCTTATAAATAAGCATAACAGTTGTCATCACATTTGAACTCCTTTAATGGCAGACCTCTCACTAAACCATGATAGATAAGCTGGTTCATGTTTTTAAGATTCACATGACCAAGCCTTATGTGCCATATTTCAGATTCCTGAGGAGAGGCCTTGGAGAACACACATGGATGGCCTTTTAGATCAATTTTCTTTGATAAGTCTAAGGTATATACTCTTCCAATCCTGTTGGCCTTAAGGAGAGTATATTCATCCAATATCTTGTCAATCATTCTCAGAACATTGGAAGACAGAATCCCATAGTTCTGGCTGGTGAAAAGTGCAACATGCCCTTTATCACACATTTGACTAACACTCAACAAGTTGTACTTGAGATTCTCCACATGGTTAACATCATCAAATCTTATCTCACCATTTGACACAAAGCCTTTGCCAATGATGTAACCCTTAGCATCATTACCAAAAGATACAAATCATGTTTGTTTTCATTTGGTTTGAAATGCTCTTCAGGTGTTGTTGCTTGCCCTTCAGTACTTAGAGTACTTTGTGAGACAACACCTGAAGTGCTCAGCTTTTCTTTGATCATGTGTTTATCAGCAGTGAGACCATCAGCAGAATGATTAGCTGAGGTACTAATACTGACTTCATCCTCTGATTTTAGATTATCACTTGAGGATGAGACACATGATGATGTGGTGTTGGGAATTGCTTTCACCTTCAGATTTTACATCTATCTTGGAGTAACATCTGTAGGAGGTACAGTGTGATTATACCAATCCCAAACTTCACATTTGAAGATGTTTGCTTACTGAGAAGCATTTCAAACCCCTTGCATGATGTTACCCAGCGTTCACAATCTACTTGGGTAGCGGTAAGTGTCTTTGAGATTCTCATAATTCTCTAAAATGACCTCTACCTTTGCCTTTTCATCACTGATTTGGTATTTTAATTTGTAAATCTCATCATCTTTTGCATTTAGGCAGACTCAAACTCAGCTTTTCTTTTGAAAATCACTTTCTCTAGGTCAAGATTTTGATTAATTAAAGCTACATTTGCTTCTCTAGTTTAGACAAAAGCAGCTATGCATCACTCAACACACACTTGGCCTTAGCCTCAAAAAATACCGGTGGTACCTGTGATGATGAAGCATTTGAGCATGAACCAACAGTAGACTCCAGGGCCATAAGAGCAAGATTTCCAAAAGGATTTTCACCACCATGTTGACTAGCACCAGAAAACAATTGTTCAGAATAACCAGAAAGATCATCTGGTAAGCTACTCAGTCATCAACTCCAGGTGTGAAAAAGCTTTGATGTGATTGAGATTAAATTGTTGATTTGATTGAGATGTTGAGGCTCAGGTAGGGCATGTGGTTGTTGAGCTGTGGGTACTTGACCTGACTGGACTGAGGCATGTAAAAAAGGATAAGGATATGGCATTTGACCTTGAGGGACAAAATATGCAGGAGATGATTGAATTTGTGAATGATGACCAGAACTGGTAGAATGTTGTCCTTTGTTTTGTGAGCTATTGCTTGGAAATGGCACAAAGGGTGCAGAAGAGTTAGATCCAGATGATCTACACTCTCTTGCAAAATGTCCAAGTCTATGGCACTTGTGACACCTCAACTTGTTCTTGTCAAAACCAACTTTGGTTTTTTTCGAGAGAGACCAGGAAATTTTCTACCTGTCCTTTTGTAAAATTTTGAGATCTGATATTGATTAATGCCATTTGGCTCAAAATATCCATCTCTTCCAGATCATCATCAGCAATTCCTTTCAAATCATCCATTAAAAAGCACAAATTATCATTACTACACCCTGAATTACTATCAACACCAACAAAAGCAGGATCTCCATTGTTTGAAGAGAAATCTATATGCTCATCATAAGAATTTTCTCATGCAGCATATTCTGACTCATGACCGACCAGAGCAGTATTCCTTAGTACAAAATCATTAGTGAGCTTCCCAGATGAAGCAAGTTTCCTTTTCTGTTCTATCTCTCTTTAAAATGTTAACAGTTTCCCATGAAGTTGGGTGAGAGATAGATTGTCGGGATTTGCACTGGAGCGTAGGAAAATAGTATATGTGTCCCATCTCTTAGGCAGGCATCTGAGAAATCTGTTGTTCATCTGATTATTTGTATATTCATGTTTGACCATTTTCAGCTCAGATATCAAATAAGAAAATTGCTCAAACTTTTGAGTTAGTGACTCACCCTTTCTATGAGAGAATGTCTCATATTGCTGGGCAAGGATCTCTCTACTGTTTGCCAAGACCTCATCAGTTCCTCTAAATTGTTCTTTCAGAGCAACCCAGAGGTCATGAGCAGTTTCATGATGCATAAGTCCACAATAGATTTCATTACGCAGTGCCATGGCCAGAATTCCATGGGCTTTAGCATCAATTTCAAACAGTTTCAGATCTTCATGTGAGTATTGCCTTTCTTCTTCGGAACCATCTCATTGGTTTCCGGATTACTCACCATAGGCTTATATGGTCCATGAACCATAGATTTCTAACAACCTGAACTGTTGACAGACAGGTGATGGAGCATTCGGCGTTGCCATATGTTATACTCACTCCTAACAAGCGTCAGAAGCTTTGTTGAAGAGCTAGTATTGTGAGGATCATTGATTGATGAAGCCATTTTCACCAATTCAAACAGGTTCAATTAAATTTTAATAGATTTAGCTCAAAAACTTAACAACTCAGTTAGAAACAAGACGAATCTCAAATTAATTCACCAGAAGCAACAGAAAATCAAACTCTATAACCAATTCTTGCAAATTTGCTAATTCGATCAAACTTAGATATCAAAAGAGCAGTTTCAATGATCAATTGTTAAATCGATCAATGATTAACCAGCTCTGATACCATTTGAAAGGATCAGGATCTACTTTGATCAATTAGATTAAGATTTGCAGCGGAATAAAACAAGAATTAGACGAAATTTAAGCAAGAATAATAATGATATTCAATCAAACAGTGACGGTTATTGAGAGAGAAAGTTTTCTGCAAAGAGAATGTTTTCATTCACGCACACGCTTCAGTTACAAGAAATTAGGTCAACATTCCTTTTATAAAGGAATGTGACATGAGATGATGTCACTTGATAGTGACATCTAACTGATTTATACAAACAACTGAAAGAGACTAAACTACTGAAGATGTCCACAACAACTGAGGACACCTTCACAAAAGCTAAGTACAAGTTAACATAAAACTACTGAAGTTATAACATCTAAAGTGTAAGAACTTCAGATCTTTTACATAAAATAAAACTACTGATTACAAACTCCTGAAAAGTAAACCATCACAACTACTGAAAGGAACTACTTGAGCGTTGTGACAACTTCTGAGAACTTGGTCTTCAGACTTTGTCTTCAGCAGTTGTCTTCAGACTTTGTCTTCAGCTGTTGTCTTCAGACTTTGTCTTCAGCAGTTGTCTTTAGACTTTGTCTTCAGACTTTCTCTTCAGACATTGTCTTCAGACTTTGTCCTCAGCTGTTGTCTTCAGACTTTGTCTTCAGACTTTGTCTTCTGCTGTTGTAGATCACTTCAGTTGTTATGATGTCTATGGGACTTAAAGGTTTTTCTGACCTGTTTGATTGGTTCTTTTGGTCCAACACGAACGATTGTAAAGTATAGTATGCTTTTGAAATAAAAGAAAAGAATGGTTTTAACGAAAGTAAAGTATTTTATTATTAAAACTAGAACTCACTCAGCATGGCTGACTTTTGTATGCATGATAGTTGGCAGGTATTTGTTGATGCTGAGGAGCTGTAGGCATGGATGCATAAGCTACTGGGAGCATTTTGAGGCTGGCATCCGTATTTTGACATGTCTTTGTATTTTAGATGAAAACAAATATTGTAAATGAAAGAAATGACATGTTTTTAGTTATTAATGAAAGTTTTAAATTCCGCTGCAAAATAAATGTACTTTTTATAATGTTGTAAGCACAATGAATGACCAACTGTGAGGTGCTCGGGAACGGGGCCTTACATGTTTAAAGCTATGTCGTTTCAAATTGAGATAAAACAGCTCTTTCTCTTAGAATATTAATTTCAACGTTTCGCTCCAAAATAGTTCATCATAAAAGATTATTTTTAACTATTTTTCTTTTCCAATATCAATCTGTTGCCTTATAAATCCCAAATAATCGGATTTTGCATGATGATGAACACATATCCTGAATAGTCTCATAAGAAAGATCCATGATAGTTTGTTCTGCAGCTAAACTCTTCTCACAGTTGAAAACCCTTGTGAATTTTTGTTGTTCCTCTTCTTTGACCTTCAGCATCTGGACAGCCTTAGATTCTTTCTCTCTTTTATCAGATTTTCTAGCCTTATCATCATCGGTTCTCACAGACTCGGGTTTACGGTCATTGTCAACTCTCAAAGCTTAAAAATTTTGTTCGATTTTAACAGTGGAATACAAATCAGTTCTGAATAATTTCATCTGTTCAATCAGCTCGGCATTGTAATCAAGTATGCTTGTTACAGAAGAAATAAGTTCAGTATTAAGCGTCTTGGTTTGATGTCAAAACACAGCTTGCTAAAATTCTTTTCTTTGGATATCCAGCTCAGAAGATTTTAGTCTGTTGATCATATCCATATGTTTTCTGTCGACATAACCTCTTTCTTGCTTTAGCATTTTAACTTGATGATTCCATGCAGATGGAAAAGAGTTGAAAAGCTTTTGAATTTCTTCTTGATTACTGAGATCAGGCATATGCTTCTTTAGATTATTTGCTACTTTCACAAATAGATCAATTAAATCTGACAATTTTTCTTTCTTTGAGTCTGCAAAAGAGTTAAACCGGCTTTGTGCCATTGTGAGATTATCTGAATTAAAGTCTTCTCAAGATGACATTATTTTAAAAAAATTTCGAACAATTAAACGCCCCAAAAATATTTTTCCCAAAAATTGTGAAATAATTCTCCCCCGGGAAAAATATTATTTTTAAATGTCACGCTAGACAATTTTAGCAACTAGGGGGAAAAAGTCATGTTTAACATTCGAATTTTGCTGAAGAAATGATAGTTTCGCAGAGCTAGTTTTACTATGAACTCTAGTTTCGATGAGCCGACAGTAGTTTCGTTAGAAATTTTGGCAGCAGTTTCCCTAGCCATATGCCTAAAACAGCTTAGTTTCGACGATAAGTTCGCACAAAATAAGCTTGAACTTTCGTTCAATGATTCTTTCAGCAACAATTTTGCTTGTAAATCACCCACAGTCACTGTTGAACTTTCGTTCAATGAAACTACTTTCACAGGACAACATAAAACAACTTCAATGGGGATAAACTATGTAGTTTCGCTGGAAGAACTCGTAGTTTCACCGGAAGAACACGTAGTTTCGCTAGATGAACTGATGATTTCACCGAACGACGCTGAAAAGCTTTTTCAAGACCAAATCAATCGGAAATCATCAAAAACTATATGGATTTGAGATCTGATGATTAACAGAGCTTCCCCAACCAACAACGAACAAAATTCAAGCAAATTCCATATCAAATACACACAAATTTGATCAAAATTTGATGAAAACTTGATATTGACCAAAAGCAACCAAAACCTCAACTTCTCTGTTTAAAAATCTTCAAATCTTCAATGAATTTGATCCAAAATGGCTCTGATACCAAATTGTAACTCCAGGATAATCACACTTGAATCAAATCATGAAGAATTAGATCAGAATATGATAATCACAATTAAAAACTCTTTGATCTTCAATTAGATTGCAAAATTTGTGTTTACAAATAATCCCTTAATCTATTTGTCGTGCAACCATCTTCAACACTAATAACAATTAACCTGTTTATCGTCTAGACTAATACTCACTAATTGCACTTAACTCGCTAGACTTAGACTAATTAATGCAAAATTACATATTAAGCATAAAAATGAATAAAAACAAGATAAAATATACATTGTTTACACAAAATATATTTATTACAATAAAACTCCTAGTTATCTAGATCTTCAACGTCTCGTCTCGGTTCTTCGTCTCTAACGTGTCAGGTTTGACTTATGTTGACTTCGACCATGACGTTGACTTTTGTTGACTTTCATTGTATTGATAATATAGACTATCTTTTACAGCTCCAACAATACTCCCAAAACATAGGCTAATTAATGCAAAATTACATATTAAGCATAAAAATGACAAAAAACAAGATAAAATATATTTTCTTCACACAAAATATATTTATTACAATAAAACTCCTAGTCATCTAAATCTTCAACATCTCGTCTCGGTTATTCATCTCGAACACGTCGTGTTTGACTTTTGTGTTGACTTTGCCCATGATGTTGACTTTTGTTGACTTTGACTTTGTTGATAATATAGACTATCTTGTACAACTCTAACATTGTTGGACCCTGAAAGGATCATGCATGCCAATTTAATTGGTGAGTTGATGGTTGTTCTACTGAGATTCCCACAAGTCTAATAATTAATATGGATGATGATTCTGCTAATAGAAGAACCAAGTGTGGCTAACCGCATTTGTAGATGTGGAACTCATAAAACAAATGCTGACACGTGTTTGTTCTTCCGCATTAACAAATGCGGATAGCTTTGAAGAGATGCAGAAAAGATTTTGTTCATGCGCATTTGCCAATGTGGATGACCAGACAAATGCGCAAATGTATTTTTTTGATCCACATTAACCAATGCAGATAACCAACATACTAAAGCCGAAGCTCAAGTAAAGAAATGCTGGTCAAGTCAACTCATTTGCATTTGCCAATGCGGATGAACAAGAAGAAATGCGAATGAAGACTTAGACTAGTTCTGATGTATAGGTCAGGGTAGTTCAGTCATTTTGTAAAAAAAAAAACTTGTCTACCTATAAATATAATAGAAAGCCTCGTACATGAGGCAACACAATATAGACAGTGAGAATATTTTGTATTCCCTAGGTGCATTATCACTATTCTTGTTAAAACCCTAGCATTCATTGTAACCAATCACCTTCATCAATATAAACAAAGCATTTATGAGTATATTCTTGCTTTATTTGTTTATTGATTGATTGTTCCGCCATTCAATCTCTTACATGATTACCATATTCGATCGTTGTTGATACATATGTACCTAGTTTAGGAGCTTAATATAAAATGTCTATAATGTCTTACATATATGTAATTGAATGGGTATGAATGAAATACAATGTGTGGTTGATGCTTATAATGCTTAATATTCCATTGTTTATTGTGTGATAACTTATAGTGAACTAACTATATAGGTTTGCGGTTATTGTACAAAATGCTTAGTCAATAATTATTGAGAAACAAGTTCTAACTTAATCGTATGCAGTTCTCATGCGAATGAACCATACATATGAATACTTCATGCTAATGGACTAATCACACGAGTGAACAAGGAGACTGGATCAGTCTCCCGATTGAGACATAAGATTGACTCAGTTGCACGATTGGACCTTCAGTCATGCGGATGGATCAATCGCATGATTTAGTCGCACCACTGAACCTTGCTAATGGTTCAGTCATACGATTGGAAGACCCTAACCTATAAATACCACCTAATTTGTGAAAAAACGTAACAATTTGAATACCTATCTAATCGTAACCTGGCTGTCCAAAGACTCAAGAAAACCTGTTCCAAGTTCATAGATCGCAGTTGATCGTTCTCAAATCATTCTTAACGTCTCATTAATCGTTTGATTTATCTAAACTGTGTTCTCCCTGATTGGATCGCCAATCAAATAGGATTCCGAACTATTTGAGTTGGTATACACACAGAATCAGTTAGTACTCCAGATGTAAACGGTCTTATCAAGTGGTATCAGAGCTTTGGCTCTTGATTTTGCGTGTGATTCCATCGGTTTTGGTAGAAAAACCATGTTTTTCATTCAAAAACACCATAATTTTTAGTAAAACAATGTTTTCGGCGTCTCCAGATCCAAAAGTTCACGTTATTCGGCTTACGACAGATTAGGGTTCGTGAAAATTCATATTTTTGTTTCAAACTACCAAAAACCCTCGAATTTTCAAAACCAGCAGCCTTTACTCGAACGATTGACTCAATCACACGACTGAACTCATTCACACCTCCGATACACACCATTGAACTCAGTCGCCCATCCATTCGTACGACTGAAGAATCCCCTTCGCATTGATCATCCGCATCTGCCCAATCGCACGACTGTTCATCCGCATTTTTCCAATCGCACGATTGGCTCATTTGTATTTTTTCAATAGCACGATTGGCTCATTTAGACTTATCCATTCACACGAGTGAATAAGTTTAATTTTGAAGTTCAAAGTTAATAGAGATGGAAGATTAGTACTCAGCGTTTACTGCCGGTAGGGACTCTCCTATCCAGAATCTATTGCTTCTAGAAAATGAAATTGGGAATCACAATAATCCCCCTAAACTCATAATGTTAGATGATTACCCATAATGGAAACAAAGGTTTGAGATACACCTAAATGGAGTTGATCCCAATCTGGAAAATCAATCGAGATAGGTTATAGCATGTCGATTGGTGATGATAGGGTTAAAGTTACATGAGCAGCATGACTGATAGGTAGAAGGTAAAATAAAATGCTCAGAAGAAGGTGTATGCTTTGTTGACTCAGTCAATTCCTAAAGATATATTCCATCAGTTTTCTGAGAACAAACAAGCTAAGAAGTTATGGGAGGCTCTGGAAAAAAGGTATGATGGAAATGCAACATTGAAGGCATTAAAGGAAAAGGCTTTGAAGAAGGAGTTTGATAACTTCTCTTCGATAGGAAAAGAGATCCTGGATGACATCATCGACCGTTTCTACCACTTGGTGAGTGAGCTGCACACTCATGGGGTAACCACGTCCATGGAAGATAGGGTGTCGAGTTTTGCAGATGACTTGCCTGAGAAGTGGGTTTCGTTTGTGTCAAATCTAAGATAGAATGATCTGCTGGCAAAGTTGTATATTAATAATTTCATTCTGAAGCTGAGAGAGGAAGAATTGAGGATGAAGTACAGGTCTCAGAAAGGATCATACCATCAGAACCCGTCACTTATAACTCATCTCCCACTCCAACAAGTTTAGGAGCACCACTTCAAACGACATTCGTGTCTACTTCAGCAGCTCCTTCCCAAGCCACTACTTCAGGATCTGACACATCAAGGTCATCTTGCACCCAATATATAGCAGCGGTAGTTCACTCCTATGATATTCTATTAGCGGGGAAGATTGGAAACTGCCATCTCGCCGATGAAGACTACGAGCAGGTAGATGAAACTGAACTCGAAAGAATGGATATCATGTGGGCGTTGGCTAGTGCTGTCCGGAGGGCGAAGAAGTTTGTAAAAAAGACTGGACAAAAATTGATAGCCACCAAAGACACTACCTTTGGTTTTGATAAAACCAAAGTTACCTGTTTCAACTGTGGAGAGAAGGGGCATTTTAAGCATGAATGTGTTAACCCCAAGAAGACAGGAAATAGTAATCCATTCTCCACCTTCAATCGTCAAGACAAACCCACAAGTTGTGCTACATCGTCAAGCAAGGATACTAAGGCCTTGACTGCACAAGACAACGAAGGGCAAGATCGGAACCTTCGTTTTGTATCTCCGGGAGAATCCAACATTGCTTGTGTTGAGGGTTTGGATGACGAATCTACAAGCAAATGTGAAATCATAGTGGAACTAGTGATGTCATATAATGAAGATGCTTCGAATGTGGTCAATCACTCAAGTGAAGAGGGTCTCAGAACAACTTTTTTACAATCACCAGCATTTGAACAGTGAAGCTCTGCTATGATGGCTGATTCAACCGAATCCTCTCAGGTATGTACAAAATACCAACTTTTTCATAGTCGTGCCTATAATGAATGTAATAAATTTAGAGAAAGCAAAGATTCAAAATTTGCAAGGTTATTAGATCACAATTATAGCTTGGTAAATGACCTACAGCTATGCACTGAAGCTAACTCGATTTTAAAACAAAATAAGGACTGTTATAAAGAGAATATAGAACTTTTAAATAAACAACTACGGGAAACTAAGGTTGTTGGTTTTATCCAAGCAAATGACATAAAGTTCTATTTAAACTCCCTGGAAGAAATTAAGAAACAAAAAAACAATTTTGGAAGTCAAAGTCAACGCATTAAAACAAAAACTGCACAGTTGGACAAGTTCTTCTCACATAGTCCAGCACTTAGTGAAAGAACGTAACAACGAGGAAGGTTTGGGTTACAAAGTGGTTCCACCACCACATGAGATCTTATTGAATGATAAATGTAGACCAATAAATAATAATCCAACCAAGGATCATGTGGGGTCCACTCCTCTAATTAGTGATCTAGATTCCACGAGTAAATCGGTGGAATCTGTCGCTAAATAGAAGGAGGCCACTTTAAAATATAAAGGTAAGATGCCTATTGTCAATTTGGATGAATAATTTGAAAAGGTTAACGTAATGTCACGTTCAAACATGTCTATTTCCAAACCCAAAAACACCATACTAGTTAACCAACCACGTGGACCACGTCTTCGTCCAAATAAACAAAATGGTAAAGATATTAAAAATGTTCAAACAATGAATTTTGTTAAAGGAGCTAAAACATCTAAACAAGAAGTGTCAAAACCCAAAAAGACTAAAATCACACCTGTGTGACACACTTCCCCACAAAACCCATTTTACCAACATGTCAAAAGTAGATCATGCTACAATTATGGAAAGTATGGACACATTGCTTCAAATTGTCTTTATTATCAAACACCAAGAAAGAAGATTGAACTTCATGATCCTAAACCAAGTTCTTCTAAAAGGAGTTCTATCACTCCACCAAAAAGAATTAGTGAACATAAAGTTCAAACCGTAAGCTAGTTGTCTGTTTATCACGAACGGGCCTTACACAAAACTGCCCTATGGAAAGGAAAATCAAGTACAGTTTCTGATAATGAGAACAAGTATAAGAATGATCTACCCTCACCCTTTAATGGACAGTGGGTAGAGTTTATGATGTGTGATTCCTCCGGGTCACCTAAGCCAGTTGAGCCTTAGGTCCCTAACCTAAACTAATCATTTCCTTTGAATGTGTAAGGTGTCCACTATAGTGCTACTACGAATACCAAGATTTTTTGTAGCGGGACATCAAGGCACATGATCGGGAACCTGTCTCTCTTGTCAAATGTCAAGCAAATTAAAGGAGGACACGTTTTGTTTGCTGGAAATAAAGGAGGCTATATCACTGCACAAGGGGAAGTGGGAAACCAGAAAGTGATGTTTGATAAGGTAAACTATGTTCAACAACTTAAAAATAACTTACTTTCTGTCTCCCAGATATGTGACAAAGAATTCAAGGATGTATTTCACAACAAGAAGTGCTATGTTCTGAAAAAGGACTGTGTCATCTTGGAGGACCAAGTTTTAATATCAGCTTTAAGATATAACAATTTGTATGTCTTGGACTTATCTAAGGCCTCAACAACTGATCATAATGTTTAATGCTTCTTGTCAAAGGCAACAGAGAAAGAATCCATCTCTTGGCATAGAAGAACGGGACAAATTAATCCATGAAAGATGAATCACATGATCCAGAATAATCTAGTGTGTGGAGTAAATGTCAAGAACTTAAAATTACTGGATTTTTGTGGATCTCATAAGGAAAAGAAAATTCCTTCCATTGACCTGCCTCTTGAGATTCTTCACATGAATCTGTTTGGCCCAGTTAGTACAAAGAGCATTGCCGGTGATTTGTACTGCTATGTGGTTAGGGATGATTACTCAAGATTTTCTTGGGTGATGTTTCTAAAATACAAATTAGAGATATTTGACTCATTCAAAGAGCAGGTAACTACATTGGAGTCACTCTACAAGTTAAAGGTAAGGCAAGTTCGCTCAGACAATGGTACCGAGTTCAAGAACTAGTGGATGGAGGCATTCTGCAAAGAAAAAAGAATTGTGCACCTGTTCATATCTGCCTACACTCCTCAAATGAACGGGGTTGCTCAGAGAAAGAATCAAAGCTTGATAGAGACAGCGCGGATGATGCTAGCGGACTCGAAACTACATATCCAATTTTGGAACGAGGCAGTAGCTAACACATGTTACACCCTAAATCGAGTCTTAGTGGTAAAACGTCATGGTAAAACATGCTATGAGTTGCTCCAATGACGTAAACCAAATCTAGAGTACCTAGAACCATTTGGCGCACCATGTACACTGCTGAAGAAAACTCAGTCAGGGAAGTTCATCAAGAAGGCCGAAGAAGGAATTTTCTTAGGATACAACATACCGAATAAGAGAGTTTATAACAACTCAACGGGTCAAGTAGAACTACGTTGCAACGTTGATGTATAGAGATACACCACCCACTTGCTGGAAAAGGACCCTCATTCTTTTTCGGCTGTGGTGAATTCTTTAAGTCCTTCAACAACCCTCTCTCCCCTCCTGAGGATGAGTTATCGAGTAGAATGATGTACCATGTGTTAATACACCATCACTGGACCCGACGACCTCAACATCATAACATGAGTCTTCTAGTTATTCAGGGGGAGCACTTGAGGTAAGTGACTCCTCCACTGATGACGAAGAGGTGGCAAATGATCAGGTGGATCAGGAAAAACAGGTTCCTACTATTGCAAGTACACAAGGATCAGATGTTGATGCCTTTGACACTTCGGAACCTCACACTCCCACTGCCTCAGATACTGAACCAGGTGTACATAATCGGGATAATGAGGTAGTTGTTTCCACCACTCCTAGATCACGACTAAATGTTTATCATCCTTTGGACAATGTCATTGGAGATGTTCGATTAGGAGTACAGACAATAAATCAGTTATACTCAACTGATTATGCCTTAGTAATGGAAAAGGGATATCTTCACAATGGTGTGTATCGATGTTTTGTGTCTCAATTTGAGCCAAAATATGTAAGTGAAGCCCTAAACAACGAGGCATGGGCTAGTGCCATGCAAGAAGAACTTCCTCAGTTCAAGAAGTTAGGAGTATGGACACTGGTGGATAGACCTAAAGGTGCTAATGTTATTGGCACCAAATGGGTCTTGAAATGCAAGAAAGATGACCAAGAGGTCAAAATAAGAAACAAGGCTCGACTTGTAGTTCAAGGATTTTGACAAGTCGAGGGTATTGATTACAATGAAGGGTTTGCACCTGTGGCAAGAATGGAAGCAATCCCTATCTTCCTAGCCTATTCATCTTACATGAAAATTAAAGTTTATCAACTAGATGTAAAGAGCTCATTCCTTCATGGTGAAATACGGGAGATAATGTATGCCAGTCAACCCGAAGGTTTGAGGACACATATCATCGAGACAGAGTTTACAACCTGGATAAGGCTCTCTACGGGCTCCACCATGCCCGAAGAGCATGGTATGAAAAACTCTCGACTAATCTTGTGAAACATGGCTTTCGCAGAGGAGTGATTGATTGTACACTGTTCATTAAAGAAAAGTATGGTGACTTATTGGTAGTTCAGATCTATGTTGATGACATAATCTTCAGTTCCAAAAACGAAGCATTACGTAAAGAATTTGAAGTAGTAATGAAAGTTGAATTTGAGATGAGTGCCATGGGAGAGATGAAGTTCTTTCTCGGGTTACAGGTGAATCAGACATCAATGGGGATATTTCTACATCAGACCAAGTATGTAGGCGATATTCTCAGTCGGTTCAATATGGAGAATGCTTCGGTAGCTGGGACTCCACTGGCAACAAACCACGATGTGGCACCCGACGAAAATGGTGATCTAGTGGATGCCACCATGTACCGAGGAATGATCGAATCGCTCATGTACCTCACTGCCTCATGACCTGATATCATGTTCGCGATGTGTCTCTGCTCGAGATATCAGGTGAAACCAAAAGTCAACCATCTCATAGGAGTCAAAAGAATATTTCGTTACGTGAAAGGTACTCCAACACTTAGGTTGTGGTATCCTCGTGACCATGACTTTGAGCTTACAGTTTATAGAGATTCGAATTATGGCGGCTGCAAAATGAACTACAAGTCACATCTGCAGGATGTTAATTCTTTGGGAGAAGATTAGTCACGTGGCAGTGTAAGAAGCATACATCGGTTGCTTTGTCAACTTGTCAAGCTGAATATGTTGCTGCTGCAACTTACTGTTCACAAATCATCTGGATTCAACAGCTAATGTGGGACTACGGTTTGAAATTCTCTAACACTCCTATATTTGTTGATAATTATGCTACAATAGCCGTAACTAAAAATCCTGTCGAACATCCTCAAACCAAACACATCAGAATTAAATATCACTTTATACGTGATTGTTTTGAAAAGAATTTAATCGATGTTGTTAAAATTAATATGGACTTTCAATGCACTGACCTCTGCACAAATGCTTTTGATAAACCAAGATTATTATATATGTTAGAGGTCAACGCCATGAAAAAGAAATGTGAAGTGATTCCAGAAGATGGCAGGTAATAGTCCGACGAGTAGAGTCATATTTTATTTTTTTTCTTCGCCTATTAAAATTCTAAACGCAAAAAAAATTTCGGTTTTAGAATTTTAGGGGGAGAATAGGTTAGATTAGTACTAACTTAGTAGTTTTTTAATTACTTAAAAAAACGAGGGAGGAGGACAGCTTAGCTAAAAGGAAAGAAATCAAATTTGCGATACTAATTCAAAAAATTGTGATAGTAGACAGGGAACATATCATTTGATACTTTAAAAGGTTTAACTACGTATGATGCAAAATTCAATGTTAAGAAAATAGTCAAAGCAAAATAAAAGGAAATATGATTGGTAAACTAGTGTGCTACTATGGTAACATAGAGAAAGTAGACCTAGTGGTTGTTAGCTCATTAGATGATGTGTTGGTAGATTCAACACAATTGATAAGTAGACCTCATTAGTGATTTCAAGCTCAAACTAAATTGCTGAACAAGCTGTGGGTTCCCATCTTATCTCTGGTTAACACAATCAACGAAGTTCCAAATAGGGTGACGAGCAAAATAAACGCCACAAATGTGTACGGATTACCATAAAATATGAGCAAAGCACATGAAAAATGCAAAAAGCAATCAAGATAATAACCTATGTTGTTGGTGCGATCTATGCAAAAAGAAAATAATTACTCAAACAAGAAGATAGGTTGTGTGCCTCTCTGTTGTGCGGTGGCATTGATCTGAGGATAAGCATAACCTAAATATTCTAGAATTCATTGTTGTTTGCGCCTCTCTGCTATGCGGTGGCATTGAATTGAGGCTTAGCATCTCTTTGAAAGCTCTTAGAATAGTTTCTTCTTGTCATATATCCGTAGACTGCTCAAAAATCTCCTGATGAATGTTGATTACCATATACGCGTGGGATCCACAAATGCTTGTTGAAATAATTAAACCTTAAATCATCACCAATGAGTGTCAAAAATCTGTGTATGGATTTAAGAGGACAAGTATACTGACAATCATCATGAGTTGTAGCTCTTGAAAGTCAAAATCATTGTGTGCATCTTGTAGTTCTAGTACGATTTCCTAGTGTCTATGAGTAAAAACAAGGATCAAGCGTCAAAATTGTTTATTAATGTGTCCCAAGTGAGTCTGATATACCTGTATGATTACAAAATGAATCGTACCAGAAATGACTAACTGGAATTGAAGTTGTGCCGTCCATGAGGTAAAATCAATTAGAATTATTCTAATAGGTCGTATTTCATGTCTAATCAAAAATACAAAAATATGTCTTGTTATAGTTCTTAATTTCAAGGTTGTTCTGTTTGGTTTTAGTAAATTGTAATGTAAGAGTGGGACTCAACAACTCATCATAATCTATGAATCACTCACCTAAAAGGGTCACATCCGAGGTGGCCAAAACATTCAAAATAAAATGAGTCACTTCTGAGGTGTCAAATTCGTTTTAAGTAAAATGATCATGTCTGAGGTGATCAATAGTGTTTTCAAATTAAAAGGGTCATGTCTGAGATGATCATCGCTGATAATGTTTTATCTATTGTTAAAAGGTTAAGTTTTTGAAAGTGCATATGGTTAATGAACAAGCTAGAGTCATTCGCATGACTGGACCATAAGTATGGACGAGTCATATGAATGGAGCAATGAGATTAAACTAGTCGCACGATTGGATTATGAGTATGAGCCAATCGCACGAATGGGGTGACCGAAAAAACCTTTTAAATAAACCACTAATCTGTACTTAAACGTCAAATTAGTTAGTACTAAGTGTTATTTTGATAGATTGCGAGTCAAATGAGACTAACCTAAACGTTTAACATCAAGTATTGACCAAGAATCGATTCTACAGTACGGAACAAAGATGTTTTGCGAATGGACACACTAATGAACTTCAATCGCACGATTGAAATGGGCAAATGACTCAATCGCATGAATGAACCATGCGTAGAACTCACTCGCACGACTGGTTCGACAACATAGAACAACATACGACCCAGTTATGTCGCAGGTTCATTTGCACGACTGAGCTCATTCGCACGACTAAGACTCAGTCAGACTGTCCATTCGCACGACAAAACAGAATGATTCAAGTTCATTAAAATTCAAGTGTCATTCAATTACACAAACTCTAACGCTTATGTATCTTGTGTAATAGTAACATGGCGAGTCGATGGACTATGAGCACAAAGCATAACCTATGTGCTCATCTAGACGTCACCTCCCGGAATGCCTATGAATTTGTTGTGATAATTTCCTTCCTACGGATATCGAGGATCTTCAAGACTATATCTACTCCATGCACACCTTATAGATTCATTCAGCAGCGTTATGGGAAAGCGCCATAGTCGACAGGTCTACTGAACCGCATCGCATTAGGAGTACTATATTCGGTCAAGAGATAGAGATTTATGAGTAAGATTTGTGGGGGGTGTTAGAGCTGGGAGATGATAGTGACTGCCCTACCAGACTACATCCACTGACTGTCTGAGGTTGCTTCTACAGGCTAAGTACTCGGGGGACATAAACGCAGTTGTGCTCAACATGAGCAACTTGTGCCCCCAACTCAAGTACTTAGCCCACATGCTGCTAAAGTGATTTGCCTCGAGGAAGGGAGGATTTGATTAGTTGTCTGATCAAATCCAGAATGCCTATGTGGCTGTACTATTGAATCATCCATTTAGCTTCTCATGGATGATCTTCAACTACTGGGTCGAGAACCTAGAAGCCAAGGGTAAGCAGGGCTTTTGTATGTACCCTTGGTTCCTCCAGATGATCATTGACCAAAAGTTTCCCTTGCTGCCCAAAGAGAATGATGATGCAATCACACTAGAGGTCATGGACGACACCACGCTCGAAGGATGAAGGTTTACCGAGGCAAGTAGGTGAAGCCCCTAGTAAGGAGGTTGTTTGGGCATCTGGCCCGGGATGACTACGTGGCGCCAACAAGGAAGAAGTGGCCCTATGACAATAGTGACTCTAATGTTAAGCAGATAGCTCTACCCTCCCATGATTCTGATGGTCATAGCCACGATTCTGATCAGGGAGGTGATGGTCAGGGTGGACCTAAGTCTGCTCCCATTCACCCCGATATCTAGATGGATAAGGAGGAGGCGTTTGATAAAGAGCCTCTGGTGCGAACGGTGGGGAGCCGGGTCGTAGCCACGAAGAAAGGTCTCAGGGCGGTTGGTGCACACCATGGGGAGTCCCGGAATACGGTTGTTGCTGATACAGATCCATCTTATACCCAGACCCGCCCAACAGCCAAGGGGGAGCCAATGTGTCTAAGGGCTCTAGGAAGAAGAGAATGGCTCATCGTTATAGCAAAAGGCGGAAGAGGCCAAGATTTATAGCGACCATATCCACTGCCACTCCCACTGCCAACACTACTGCCACAACCACCACCACATCCACCATAGCTACCACCACTACCACACCCCCCAACGCCACTTCCACTCTCCTATCCACTTCTACTATAGCCAACCCTTTACCATCCACTCATATGCCACCACCCATATTCACCACTGCCACCAATACCACCACCAGCCACTAAGCAGGACCATCATCCCACACCATAGGACCCACTGTACTCCCAATCGAGGTAGAGGAACAGCTGGCTGCACTTAACCGCATGGTGCTGAAGCTACTACGGCTAACGAAGAAAAAGCTACTCAATTCAGTTAGTTTGTGGAGCTAAATGCTACCCAAGCACAGCAGATCACTCAGCAAGCATAGCAGATCTCCCACCTCCCGGAGCGAAACGACCAATCAACAAAGAGAATAGAGGAGTTGGAGGCCTCTAACAAGACTATCATGCTCAAACTAAAGGGATCGAAAGATGAGCCACTAAAGATTAGAGAGGGTGATGATGATGTTGATGATGAAGATGATGATGATGATGATGATGATGATAATGATGATGATGAGACGAGTGAAGATGAAGGGACAAGGGGAAGGAAGGATGATGATATTGATGAAGAAGGAGATGCAGCTGCATCTGCCTCAGCTTAAGGTCAAGAGAGAAGGACAAAGAGAAATAAAGACCAAGGAGCATCATCCTCTGCCCCACCTGCTGAGAAAGCCCGCCATTCAAGACAAAATCAAACATCTCAACAAGATGAATATGATGTTGCTCCCCTACAGCAAATCAAGTCTCAACTCACAATCATTCTTGATTTGCAAGGGACAGTCAGAAGGTCGGTGAGCTATACTCCAAAAGAAGGAGAAATGGACCATGCTAATGGACCATACGCATGAATACTTCATGCTAATTGACCAGTCACAAGACTGAACCACGAGACTGGATCAGTCGCCCGATTGAGACATAAGATTGACTCGGTCGCACAACTGGACCTTCAGTCATGCGGATGGATCAATCGCATCATTCAGTCGCACGACTAAACCATGCTAATGGTTCAATCGTACGATTGGAAGACCCTAACCTATAAAGACCACCAAATTCATGGAAAAATGTAACAATTCGAATACCTATGCATATAATCGTACCCTAGCCGTCCAGAGACTCAAGAAAACCTGCTTCAAGTTCATAAATCGCAGTTGATCGTTGTGAATCATTCTTAACGTCTCATTAATCATTAGATTGATCTAACTATGTTCTCCTTGATTCGATCGCCAATCGAATAGGATTCCGCACAATTTGAGTTGGTATACGTGTGGAATCAGTTAGTACTCCGTACGTAAACGGTCTTAATAATCGTGTTGGAGCATAAATTGTCATATATAGTGTGTCCGTCGCTTGACGATCAGTCGAGGCTTAATGTAATACACCTTATAGGTTGTATACACATGAAACTAGGTTATTCCCAGGAGCATATGTGAATGAGACTCAGTCGTATGACTGAGCCATGCTAATGGACCAATCGTGCGATTGAGAGATGCTATTGAGCCATTCGTAAGATTGAACCACAAGTATGGTCCAGTCGTACCATTGAACCATACGTATGGTACAGTCGTATGATTGAACCATACGCATGGCCCAATCGTACGAATGGGCCTAGTCGCATCTGATATGGACTGAGGCCTATAAATACCAGTTTCATTATGTGGAAAGTAGAAGGGAGTATGCCTGGAGCCTAGGTGCTGCCGGATGAGAGGGGAGACATACTAGATCTCCCATTGCCAAGAGTCTTGATTCTTATGTTTAACGAGCTTGTAATCATTAGGTTTTATCAATGAAGCCATTATACTCTTGTTCGTTCTATTGTTTATCTCTTGGTTTTGGTATTTGTTTCGTTCCGTCAAGAACACGCTCGGACGTCCAACGATCCAGTGATCTAACAGATTGTATGGGAGATTCTCATTTTCACCAACGGTCACATCAGCCTTAACATATATTCCTTACAATTACTACCACCACCAAGTTAATCACATGAGATATTTGTATTCAGTCCTCCTTGTCTTCATGCTTTATTGGAGAGCTTGCAATGAAAGTAAGCAATGCAGCATTCTGTGGAAAACTAGATGATGGCATCATGGACTGTGGTAGGAGTGGACCATGAGTGTTTATTGGGAGCCATACTTTCTAAATCAGCAAGAATGAGAGTACTTATCTTTGACATGGTAGTTTCACAAAAGAAATGATAGTTTCGTTGGATTGAGCTAGTTTCGCTAATGAATCTGTAGTTTTGCTCATAATTTCGACAACAGTTTTGCTTAACAACTACTTGATTATGCACGTTTCGTATATGGTTTTGCACAAAACAAGATTGAACACTCATCCAGATATAAATTCAACAACAATTCGCTTGATAATGGATCACAAGCACTATTTAACTTTCGTGAATTGATCGTAATTTTGCTGATTTTACAAAAACAATCATAGCAATCAAAACACTCGTACTTTTGCTGGTTGAAGTCACAGTTTCACTGAAAGAACACTAGCTTTGCTGGAAGAATCCAAAAAACTTTTTTAACAAGAAATCAATCCAAAATCACTTAAATCTAAAAAACATGAGATTTGATGATTACTAAAGCTTTCCCAACCAAAAACTAATCAAATTCAATCAAAATCCATATCAAATACACTCATATTTCATCAAGAATTGATGAAATAGTGATATTGAACTCAACAACCAAACCCCCCCAAACAATTAAGAGCACAAAGGCTCTAACACCATTTTGTTGGTCCAAAACGATCGAATCACAGTACAATTGATTGATTGAATCGGTTAATATCAATAACAAACTCACACTTTAAGCAATTGATGATGAAGAATAAACTAAAACTATTTAAAATTATGAAGAATAATCCAAAGGTATTCAAAATAAGATAATCAAATCCAATACACATAATAGCATAAAAGCTCAAGATATTTCAGAGTAATTCCAGCTTACAAAAGACACTTGCAACAATAAGTAGATGAATTTGGGTTTTACAAAGATCTTTATTATGATAGACATAAAATCTATATATAGAGTTGATAGTTTCACTAATAGTTTCGCTATCAGCGAAAGTATCATGCCAAACCTCAATTTCGCTCGATAGAGAAACACAGTGTCGTACGGTGAAACTGGCAGCTAAGTATGAGCGAAACTATAATTTCGCTCATAGTTTTGCTGGGCAGTAAAACTCAATCTACTAAACTACATACAAAAGTAATCTATCATTTAACCTATTACAATTAAACATAAACAAAACTACATACCAAGTATTATGTTGAACGTGCAATCACATGTTGGGGTTCAACAATGGAATAAACTGAAGCTTACCAAATCATAATTACAACTAACTGAAGATCTCATGGTACAAGTTCAGTGACCTTGTTGATTACAACAAAAACAACAGTACAATACAATACAACATGACAAAGTCAAGATCAAGACAATTAGAAAAGTCAAAATTAGGTCATGTTATAACAATAATATAAATAGACCCACTAGTGGATTTTTGTAAATATGGTTCTTTTGTGTGTGTTTCTCATGGTGTAACTCACCACCTAACGAGAAATCATCTCCATTGTGTGGGTTTGAACAGCCATCTATGATTCTCATGGTAATTTCTTTAAGAACATGAATGAAATCATAACATTAAATGATCTAGACCTATTATTCCTAGATCTAGCAATACTCCCCTTAGGCTTAGCCACTTAAGATCAGCTCTTAGGCTTGAAAGTTCTTTCACGCTTGAGATCATCTTGTTATAGAAGTATGAGACCGCCGCCTTCTCATAATCATATTTGTATTTTATCTCCATCTTGCAGACCATCCTTACCGTTTCAAAACCTAATCCAAAAGCTTCTACTTGAATAGTAAGGGTTTCTAAAACACTGTTATTATGAACTATGTGTAGCTTATCTTGTTCTGAGATTCTTAGTTTAGACACTTCTTTGATTTAAGCTCCAATCAGCTCGCCTGCTTCATACCTCCTTCTCTTATAGGCCTTTGCATGCACTTCGTCATGTACTTGAATCAGATACACATATAAGCATAAATCATTTTGTGCTTGTTCATCATTTTGCTTAGGAAAGAACCTATAATGCAGATATCATGTGTCGCTTGGGTGGAGAAGCTTGAGTTCCATAGGATCAAATATTCTTATACTTTAGCTTTATTTCTGTCTTCATTTCTTAAAAGTACAAAAACCTTTGTTTTCTCAATATATTCCCATTCTATATTGGGAAATGTATATTGATTTCTTTCAACATTCCTTATAGATGTTGTCTTTCTGTTTGAGCATCTAACACTCCTCAAGATTTCATCATCAACCAATAAGGAGGAGTTGGTTTTTGATATTCCTTGACCTTATTTCCTTTTGTTAAACTAAACATCGTCTCTTCTAGCTTCCTTTAACACATCATCTTTGAATTTGTTCTTTAACTTGCCCACTGCCATTGAGAAATCTCTTTCTCTTGGGTTAGTAGGATATTTGGTAATGTCACATTCAGGGAGACACATTATTGTTTCTACTAAATGGAAGTATTGAGTCCTTTTAGATGTTCTTTTAATGACTACACAATACTAGTTTGGATCATATTTCTAGGCCATAATCCTATTATCTTCAAAAGAACTGGGAGTTATGAGATGATCAAACCATTCACTTAGAGTTGATTTTGGCTCAGTAATCTCTCTCACTATTGTACCAAGTGGCCATACTGTTGGATGAAGAAGAAGGCTAATGCAACCAAAACTAGATCACTTAAGTTATTCTGGTGCTGCATGCAAAGGCTTCCGAAGCTTATCATGGAACTTCCGAAGGTTGTAGAGTTCTTCCGAAGACAAAGGGAAAGTCCAACTTCTGAAGACAGAACTCTACTTCCGAAGACAAATGCATACTTCCGAAGTTCAAGACTTAGAAGAATAAAGTGAAGACCACTTCAGAAGTATGATGAAAAGAAGAAGTCTCCAAGCCTTGGAAGAAGCAGCCTCTTCTGAAGTATAAAGTGGCTTCGGAAGTACTTACTCTTCCGAAGCCATTTAACCTTCGGAAGACACTACTATAACGAGTGGACACAAGTATGGTCTCTGACACTCCGCTACAGACTTCTGATACAGCATGGCTTCTTCCTAAAGAACCATGTTGTTGACCATACTTTATTCCACTGTTTACCTTTTCATGATAGTACAGTTGCCATCTTTAGTTAGTGACAAAAGGTAAGTCAGGGACATGTCCTGACTACCAAATCTCACATAAGACTTTATCCGAGATACCTTAAACTATAGTCTTGTAGTATAGGCTTTAGCTAAAGGATCTCAGCTGGTATCAAAGTATATCCGGCTGTAGATAGTATTATACATAGGTTCTCCTTGTAACTCACAGAGGTAAGCTATCATCTGCTTGTAAGAGTCTTTGTCTTTGTATCTTGAGTTGAGAATCAATATATAAAAGTATCTTGAAAGTTATCTTTCTGTGTTCTTTGTTACTTTTCATATTGTTATCAACTCTTATTGATTCTTACCAGAGTGTGATTCTAGGTGAGTTTGAGAGAAAACCATTGTGTTTAAATGACAAACACCGATCCTACAATTGGTATCAGAGCTTCTCAGGCTCTTGATTGCATGATCTAACCATCCAAATCACCTGTTTTTCACTCCTCCCTACCACCCACTCACTCAATGGCCCTCAACAAATCTGAAGGTGAGATGGGGACAATGATCAAAGCACCTATTATCACCCCTGAAAACTTCAGGTCTTGGAGTAGAAGAATGGAAGGCTTCATTAGATACCAAGACAATAAAATGTGGAACTCTATTGTCAATGGATCGTACAAGCCAATGGTGGATTCACCTGGTGGAAATGGTGCCATGATAGAAGCTGTCGAGGACTATTCTGATGAAGATAGAAAGAAGATGGACATCGATAGAAATGCTATGACTATTCTCATGACTGTTATTCCGAACTCTATTATGGTGGGGTTCGAGCATTGCAAGACTGCCAAAGAATTGTTTGATGCACTTGCTCAGATGTACTCATGCTCCAACGACTCAAAGAAGGACTCAGTAAAGAAGCAGTTCGAGAACTTCACTCATATGGCTGGAGAGATCCTAAGCCAGCAGTACTTCAGGTACATGGATCTTATCTCTTCCCTTCAGCTTATGAAGATCACTCCTGACTTAGAGATCTCACCAGAAAGTTCATGAGTGCTCTTCCAAATGAGTGGACATTCTACTGTGTCTTTATCAAGGGAACAAAAAACTTGAACACTCTTTCCATGACTGAGCTCTATGGCATCCTTGATGGATACTGTTTAGAGATGGAGAGTAAGAAGGGCCACCAAAAAAGCAGACCCATGAGTCTTCCTACTAGCAACGCTTTAATGGTTGCTGAAGGCTCATTAACCCCTCAACCTACATCACTTATCCTGAGACTCCAAGGTCCCAACAAGCTCAACACAATCCCTTCCAAGAAAGTTGTGACTTTGTTTTAGGAGGTGGACACTCAGGAGATTTTCAATACTGCTTTGATGATCTTGAGTGTTTTAGCCCAGATGATGTAGAGTACGTGGACATTGTTCAGCAAATGGCTCTCTTTACTTATAGAGCAAAGAAGTTCTTTAAGATAACTGGAAGGCATTTCCCTCAAAATCCCACTACCAGCAAGTTGGGGTTTGACAAGACCAGAGCAAAGTGTTACAACTGTAACCAACTGGGTCATTTTGCAAGGGAATGCAAGGGTCCCAAGACCAATCCAGGAACCCCACAGGCCTCCACACATCCCTCAACCTCAAAGCCCATTGAGAAGTCAACTGAAACATCCGCAATGGCTCAAGAAGTTGACTGGAGCTTCATGGTATAGGATGTGACTCTTGCTCAAGCTCTCATGTCCGAAACAGATGATGCCCAGGTATATGAACATCTCTGCACTCTAGCCTATATAGCTAAAGTTAAACTCTATCAGGATTACAATATGGAAATCAGATCTGACATTGAGTCTTTAAATATTCTAAAATCTGATTTTAAAAGAGTTGAATCTGACTATCAAAAGAAAATTGATGAGTTAGAGAAAACTGTATCTCTTTTGAAACATGAAGACACCAACTACAAGACTCAAATCAAGGATCTGATATCCAATTTGTCTGAGGCTTAAGCCCAGCTTGTCACTGCTGAAGCTCAGGCCAAGAAGCACACTATCTCTGAGCAGAACTTCCAAGTTATTCTTGGATCATCCTCCCATTCCAAACTCCGTTATCAGAACAAAGGAGGGTTGGGAACCAATGAAATTGCTCCACCATATTCCTATGAGTCTATTAGACAGCTTAGATATGGTACTGAAGAGCAAGAGGTTCCAACTGCTGACCCTTTCTTTCCAAAGTTGAAGGATGGGGTACCAATAGTGGCCACCACAGGGAAGGAACAGGTAGATGTACCCATCACCTCCTGTGATGATCAAATCCTAACCACTAGCGCTAGAAGAAGCAGAGCTAAAGCTACTAGGAAAACTTCAAAGAAAGTGGCAGAATCCAATCTAAAGTTGACCTCGAACAGAAGGGTGTTTTTGTCTCAGCTGGATTCCAAGTGTTAGGTACTTCTGATTCACGAAAGGAATGTTATACCAGCATTCCTGTCCTACCAAAGGATCGGAAGTTAAAGGGAAAAGTTGCTGAAGAAGAAAATAAAACCAAGAAACAGCAACCCTCACTTTCCCAAAAGACTAACATTGCATGCAACATGTGTGGCCTGCAAAATCACATGGCAAAAGATTGTTACTACAATCCTGCAAGCGCACATTATGCAAATAATGTTATAAAAGAAGGAGTCTCTTCCATACAACTTAAGTATTGAAGAAAGGAAAGCTAGTTTCCAAAACCAAGTTGCTTTTGGAAGAAACTCTTTCTTTCGAATGGAAAATTGCTTCGGAAGCAAGAGCTACTAAGGTGCGGAAGAACAAGAAAGCTCCCTTGAAACCATCCTAGAAGAAGACTGCTTCGGAAGAAAAGCTGGTGAGGACTCCTTCCAAAAAGAAAGAAGCTTCGGAAGAAAACCATGCTGCAAAGCTTCAACAAGCTCATCCTCCAAGATCAGCCAAAGGGTGGACCGGAGGATCAAGGAAGATGCTGCAGCCCAAACCTCGTCTTCAACGACATCCATTGAACCCCCATGCATAAATTTTGGTTTAATTATGTCATTATCTTTGGAAGAACCCAAGACCACTAAATCTTGGGTTTCCAATCATAACTAATCATCTCATCTTATGTGCAGGGACATCCATTTGACAGGAATAACAACATTTGGATTGTAGATAGTGGATGCTCCGGGCACATGACAGGAAACATATCTTTCCTTTAACAATTTCAACATTATGATTGAGGTCCTGTCCAGTTTGGAGGTGAGGCCAGAGGATATATTCTGGCAGAGAGAGTATATCCAATGGTATGTTAACAGTTGACAAAGTTAACTTCGTCAAACAGCTTGAACACAACGTGTTAAGTGTTTCTCAATTCTGTGATCAAAAGCACCAAATGCTTTTCACAGAACAGTAGTGCATTATCCTCAAACTAGGGATGACAATTCCGCCGGAATTGGTGCTTCTTAGATCTCCAAGAAAGGGGATATGTGGAAGCTTGATATGAAAATGCTTCCCCAATGGGTGAAGTATCATGCTTTCGTTCCAAAGATGATGGTGATGAGTCAACACTGTAGCATAAACGTACGTGTCATGTAAATTTTAAGACAATGAGTAAATTGGCTAAAATTAACTTGGTACATGGTTTGCCTAAAAAGGAGTTTTTCTGCAAAGACAACTGTGTTGCATGCCTAATAGGAAAACAACACAGGATGTCTCATAAATCCAAATGTGTTAACTCTATCACTACTCCATTGCACCTATTGCACATGGATCTTTTTGGTCCCATAAGTATAATGAGCACTGGAAGGAAATCATATTGCCTTGTGATAGTTGATGATTATACAAGATTCATATGGGTATTCTTTTTAAGAACTAAAGATGAAACTGCTGAAACATTAAAATCTTTTATTCTTAAAACAGAAAGTCAAATTGATCACAAGGTTAAAATAATTAGATGTGATCAAGGGACTGAGTTTAAGAACTTCATTCTTGACTCATTCTGTAACTCACAAGGGATTACCAAACAATATAGTGGTCCCAGAACTCCTCAACAAAACGGTGTTGCTGAGAGGAGGAATAGGACACTTATTGAGGCTGCTCGAACTATGTTAGCTGATTCAAAGCTACCTCTAACATTCTGGGCAGAGGCAGTTAGCACTGCATGCTATGTGCAGAATAGAGTTCTTGTAGTTAAGCCCCATGGAAAAACCCCTTATGAGCTATGGAACAAGAGGCCACCATTCATTGGCTTTCTAAGGTCCTTTGGCAGCAGGTGCACCATACTTAACACAAAGGACAATTAGCAAAATTTGCTGAAAAGTTGGATGCTGCTATCTTTGTTGGATACTCTTCTAGCTCCAAAGCTTACAGAGTATACAACATTAAGAATCAACAATTTGAGGAGTCATCCAATATAGTTGTTAATGAGCACACTCCTTGTGCTAGGGGGAATGGACCTGATCACATCTTTGATTTACAATTGTTTCCAAACTATTCTAAAATCTCTTGTGAGAATGTTTCAGCTGGAATAGGTGCTCAGAATGATGCTGATGCTGCTGCTAATGATCAACTGTTTGAGCTTCCCAGGCCTAGACCAAATTCTCCAAGTGCTGCAATACATCAAGCTTCCACTATTCACACATCCGATAGTTTAACTATATCAAAGAATAGTAAAGCTTTAACAAGTGAGTCACCTACTGAGCCTCAAAACTCATCGGGTGATCCACCACAACACCAGGCAGAAGGAGGTAATATATTGAAGGAACAGCCAACTATTAATACTACTTCACATCCAACTGTTGATGATGTTTCTTACTCATTCAATTAGTCCTTATTGAATGACTTTGAAACAGCAGCTGGACATAGTGCTCTGGTTCCAGAGAAGAATATGTCTAACCTAGATCTATCTCTGCAACTGGAAGTGATTGCTCGTCTTAGGATTCACAACATTCATCCATGTGAGAACATCATAGGGAATGTCTTTGAGGGTGTGAGAACAAGAGGACAGACTCATCAAAGGAATGTCTGCTTGTACTCATGCTTTCTATCTCAGATGGAACCCAAGAAGGTAGAAGATGCCTTGAAAAATAGTAGTTGGATTGAATCGATGCAAGAGGAGCTGCTTCAATTCAAGAGACAGAAGGTATGGAACCTATGTCCGTTACCATCTGGTCAACTATCTATAGGAACCAAATGGCTTTTCAGAAACAAGAGAGATGATAGAGGCTTGATCATCAAGAATAAGGCAAGACTTGTGGTTCAAGGATACACTCAAGAGGAAGAAATCAATTATACTAATGTCTTCGCACTAGTTGCAAGACTTGAGGCAGTAAGGATCTTCCTTGCTTATGTTGCATCCAAGGACTTCACAGTATACCAACTTGATGTCAAGAGTGCTTTTCTATATGGGGATATAGATAGGGAAGTCTATGTATGCCAACCTTCAGGATTTGAAGACCCACAACACCCCAACTATGTGTTCAAATTGGATAAAGCTCTATATGGGCTGCACCAAGCACCTAGGCTATGGTATGAGACTTTGTCTTAGTTTCTTCTGAAGAATGGCTACACTAGAGGTACCATTGATAAGACTCTCTTCATGAGAAAGTCTGGAAAGGACATTTTGCTTCTACAAGTCTATGTTGATGACATCATATTTGGTTCCTCAAATGACCAAATTTGCAAGGACTTTGAGAGTATTATGAAGAAGAAGTTTGAGATGAGCTTCATGGGAAAAATGGACTTTTTCCTTGGAATTCAGGTAAAGCAACTGAAGGAAGGGTTCTTCATTAATCAATCTAAATATGTCTCTGACGTCTTAGAAAGATTTGAGATAAAGGATTGCAAGCCTGCCAAGACACCCATACCCAGAAACCATAATCTTTGTCCTGACCTTGAGGGGGAGGATACTGATCAACATCAGTACAGGGCAATTATTAGTTCTCTGATGTATCTAACAGCCAATAGACCTGATATCATGTTTGCTACTTGCATTTGTGCAAGATATCAGGCTGCTCCTAAGGTGTCTCACCTAGCTGCTGTTAAGAGAATCCTCATATACCTCAAAGGAGCACGTAAACTAGGACTCAGGTATCCCAGAAACAAGGATTTCAGTCTTTATGGATACTCTGACAGTGATTATAGAGGCTGCAATATTGACATGAAATCAACATCAGGAGGATGTTAATTTCTTGGTGGAAGGATCATCTCATGGCAATGCAAGAAACAATCCGTATCTCTACATCAACTGCTGATGCTGAATACATTGTTGCTGCTAGCTGCTGTGCTCAACTGCTATGGATTCAAAATTAGATGTTAGACTATGGATTTAACTTTATGAGTACTCCTGTCCATATTGACAACAACAGTGTTATCTCCATTACTAAAAATCCGGTGAAGCACTCCAAGACTAAGCACATTGACATCAGGTATCATTTCATTAGAGACATTCATGAGAAAAATCTAATCAAGTTAATCAAAGTTGATTCAAATGAACAATATGCTGATCTGTTTAACAAAGCTTTTGATGAACAAAGGTTTAAGTATCTCATAACAGCTATTGGATGATAAACATTGATTAATCTGATCTCTTTGGAAAACCTTTTTAATATGTAAGTCTTGTGTCAATACAATTTAAGCCCTATTACAAGAAACTCTCTCTGAAATTTTCTAAGTGTAAATTTCTTCCGTAGAGAAATTAACCTTCGACAGACACTCTCATATCTTCCGGAGCAAAATTTCTCAAAAGATAACTTTCTTCTCAGAATATTTTTTCGTCTCGGAAGAAGCGATTGATTGTATATCAGATCTACTTCCGAAACTTACAAATTCTCTATTTGGAAGCAACTCTAACCTTCGGAAGCAAAGTTTTGGCTTCAGAAGTAAGAATTGCCTTCGGAAGACATGTTACCTTCGGAAATGTTTTACACTCGGAAGAGAGATTTCACTGTGTAACGTAAATTTCTTGCGCCCCACACTGTAAAAAGCCAAGATTTTGTTAATGATGTTGGATTATTTAATTGATTTTTACCTTACCGCCACTGTCATTTCATCCTGATGTCAATGTGCTTGACCTAACTCAACCAGGAACACAAGAACATGTGCTGTGAGTGATAAAGCGAAAAGAAAGATGACTTCTGAGGAGATTATGGAGGAGGAGAGAGAGAGAGGAAAAGAAAGCTGATGGGAGAAAGTTCCTCTACTTAGTCTGCAAGGCTCATGGAGTCTGATATCAGGGTTGCCCCGAGACCAAACACTTAGGATGATAAGTTGAGGTTAGTCAAGATAAACTACTTGCAGACCAGGAACTATCACATAGACAATGTCATTTTTCTCCCCTTAGAGAAATTGAATGAACTTATTGACATCAAAGTGTCAAAGGAGAGAAAGGAGGTTGAAGATGCAGAGCTACTGATTCATAATCAAAGAAGAGAGAAGAAAGAAAAGATTATACAAGCATGTGCCTACCCTCTCCCTAGTTGAAGAAAGTCCTGCACATGAGGATGTGGTTCAACAAGAACCTCAGGTAGATAAAGAAAAAGACATCATCAAGATGATCAACTACCTGAGTGCCACATGCCTCTATCAGGCACATACACTTCTTCCATTATCCTATGACTATATTGAGTTTGAGTATCTCAAACAACTTGAACTTTATATAGTGAAGGAAAGAAAGATCATCAAAAGGAATGTAAGGGAAGAAGCTACAAAGTCAAGAGCCATCATACATAAGAGTATGAAGAAATCTACAGACAAGTAGAAAATGATGAGCTTCTCAAAGTTGTACGGATTCCCCAGAAGGAGACTTGGCCCTATGTCTCTGTCCACTATGGATGAGCATATCAGGGTAATCAACCAGAAGATCAAGTGTGGAAAGCTAATGGACTTACATTCCCCTCCAAGACAAGCTCCACCTGAAGTGAAGGTTAAGGTTGAACAACCTATGGCAACATAACCTGGACCTCCTGTTGACACTCAGCAAGCTTCATCTTCTGATCCATAGCAGGGTCAGACTTCCTCTCCTTCTGGAACCTATGAGAGAGGAAGACCCAACTGAGGAAGACAAAGAAGAACAATTAGGTGCTACAGGCCAGTCTTCTCAGTTAAAAGGAACGAAAAGGACGAAAAGGAAGGCTTCAAAGCCAAAGCTAAAGAAGAAGAAAGACACATCCTTTTCTGAACCGAAGAACATACGATCATATATATGTGTATGAAGTATCTATCAAGAATATATAACAACCAAAAGCAACAAATGAATACTATCTTTGTAGAGCTCCTGAAAACGTGATGTTGATGAAGAGAATGAGGTTCTTGAATGACCAAAATACCAAGGAGAGGCGTCCTCAAGCTTCCATACCCACAAGCATCAAGCAAAGACCTTTCTTGCTAGGATTTGTGCACCAAAACGGATCAAGAAGGCTGCTGGAATCCTTTTCCAGCCGTGAAATCTTTCTTCTAAAAAGGGAGTTTTGTTCTTGTGACCCTTTTGCATGAGAGAGAGAAAAAGGTGGAGTGTGTATCTAGTTAAGGGTATATTGTTCCAAGACCTCAAATGAAACCAAAAAGAGGTAACCCCTCTAAGGGGCGGCTGAAATTCCCTTCAAATTAGGGTTCCCCCCCCTCAATTTTATTAACCTTTTAATTACATAACTTATACACACCTTTATTATTTGATGTTATTTAACCAACTTAAATAACATTACAAATAATACCCATGAACAAAATATCCTAATAAATTGTTCCATCTCATATGCAACTTATTTAGAAAACCCACTTTTCTAAATTGGTGTATTTATTTATTTGCATGACCACATCATCAATTAAATATCAATTGGTGTTTGCTAAGCTTGTTATTGGGTATGACCCGACTTGGATCATAACGTACTAACCACATCAATGTTCTATGTGTCTCGGGCATAAAGAATCAAACAATCTCCCACTTGCACAACACTTATAGAAGATTGATGCAAGCAGTAAATACCGCCTAATAACGGTTTACTACCCTTATACGTATAACTAAAAGCCATTCAATAACATCATCCCCTTCAAGTATCCAACTTGAAATGATTTAGGTGAATCAATCATTTGTCCTTTTGTTACAGATGTCATGTTAAATCCAAGGACACACAATGATCATTCCTTGTTGATTTAACTTAATCAGGCCTTAGACATCTTGCTCTCAACGAATAAGAGGAACAAATTCCATCTTGACTACGTAGATTTCTCACAATCACCTCATGTCACACCTAAACATAGCCATATGTACTGTCCATTATTTCAGAGCAGTGAAGAACTAGCTCAAGGTATAACATTTGGTGTATATCAAAACCCAATATGTATCTTAGGTCGGAGGATACTAAATTTTATTCGCCTTTAGTCAAATTTACTTATGATCAATCTAGAAGATTCCGCGTAGTAAAATTTGAGATGCGGGTTAGTCCAATATTTGTATCCCACAAATATCTATGAACTTTGGCAGCAGCCAATGGCTCTATATTCATGCCTTATGAATATCCACCAATCCACATTCATAATAGTCTTTTTTATATTTGTTCCCATAAACATAACTGACTACGGACATTTAGAATAATAAACATATTCATGGATGTATACATGCTAAAAGGAACATAACTCAGAATATCGCACATATATAAAAGAGTTGAATATTACATTGTTCCAAACTATTAAATTCTAAACAGATCAGCTCCAATCACTAGAATATCGAAGTCCTAAGGCACAAGTATGACTTTCATGCTTTGCCCTTTCAAGGAGCTTCGTGAGTGGATGTGCAATGTTTTGATCGTTGTGAACTTTACGAATACATATCTTTCCTTTTTCAACTTCATCCCTTATGTAGTTGAATCTCCGCTCAATGTGCCTAGTCTTTTGATGTGCACGGGGTTCCTTGATAGGTGCAATCGCACCCTCATTATCACAAAAGATTTCTAGGGGGTTTTGAATGGTAGAGACCTGTTGGATTCTATGTGCCCAAGACACTTAGAATATTGATGTGGTTAGTACGTTATGATCCAAGTCGGGATATACCCAATGACAAGCTTAGCAAACACCAATTCATGTTTAATTGATGACATGATAATACAATTAAATATTTACACCAAATTTAGAGAATGGGTTTTCTAAATAAGTTGCATATGAGATGGAACAAATTATAAGGATAATTTGTTAATGAGTTTATTGTTATTTTTGTCATTTAAAATGGTTTAAATAACATTAATAACATATGAGTGTACTTTAATTAAATTGTTTAATTAAAGAAGACATATGTCACATTTTAATTAAGTCTAGTAGATGACTTATTAATGTGTGACAAAGGACTAGTTTTAATATTGTGTATGTTCAAGTTTTAAGTAGGAAACCTTATGTTTTAAAACATTTGGCCGCCCCCACCCCCTTTAATATTGTTGGACCATTGTTGCCTTGAAACACACATAACCTTAATTAGTCTTACACTCTTGAATCACCACTCTCCATACATGCAAGAACAACAAAAAATAATCTCTCTCTCTCAGAAAAGCTACGGCCAGGAGCAGCAGCTTTTGGAGGTTTTGAAAGCTATTTTCGGTTTGTTTTGGTGTTGAATCTTCCTAAAAAGAAGGTGCTTTGCAAGGAGGCTTGGGGTATACAAGCTTGAGGGCTCCTTCCTTGGAGTTTTGGCCGAAGTTCTAGCATCTAATCACCCTTCTTTGGTCGACATTTCAGCTGGAGAAAGGTAGTTAATCACAGCTTTATGTAGCTGTGATTTTATGTACACTTTCATTATGTTCATAGCTTGTTTATTCACATAAAAGATCCCCTTTGTTCTTGGGTTTGTTTACACCTTTAACATCAAATAGAACATGAACTTTTTTTAGATTACAAACAATGTAATAATGTTAAACTTCCGCTGCGTTTTACAATGTTTAAGTGGTTAAACTAAGTCTTGTGTTCTAACAAACCCCAACAATGGCATCTAGAGCCGGTTATGTGGATAGCTAGCTTGCATTGTCCTTTATAAATTCGTTTTATGGACCTTGGAACCCCTTTTAGGGGCTGCTATGTTCTTGTATGTTGAATCCCCAAACTTTCAAGGTCATATCACACATGCTTGTGATTAAACCTTGAAAGATATGTATGATGATGTGTATATTGTTTGGACTATGTTTAAAACCCGATTTTTCAGTTTATGTTGGCTGAAAATAGTGGGTTTTAATGGGGATTCTTTGATATATTTGGATGATATGATGAATGTTCATATAGGTGCATAACCTAGCATTTGGCCTTGTGTTGTTTGGATGTATGATATGGTTTTTTTGGTTTATTCAATGGGGTTGTATATATTCTTCTTTGGTGCTTTGTATAAAAGATGTAATTTATTTTTTATTGGGTTGTAATAAATAGATTAGGTGTATTTATCATTTTATTAGATATCATGTATTAGGACTTTGTATCTTGTAATATGAAGACACATGCCTTGGAAGCACAAAGGAAAGACACAAGAGAAACATGGAGCATTTTGGATGTGGTTTCAAGTGGGAGCTTTTTGGAAGCTTTCTATGTGTTTTGTTATGACCTTAGGAAAGACCTAATGACAACACTTGTGATGGCAAACAAGTGTTGTCAACATAATGGCTATGGTTATGCACATATGGTTGTTTATATCTATGCTTGTTTGAATGTTTGTTATTTGATTGTATGGTTGATATTTTGACATGCATTACATACTAATTAACAAACTTAACAAGCTGAAAATTGATGGTTCTTAATCATTAAAAGTAATAAAAGGTTATTAAATTGATTTAAAGATTTCAAAGATTAAAATGGGTTTTAATCAAAAGACCATAAGGTATCTTGTATTTGAAAGCATGCAAGTACAAGTACATAGAGTTTCTAAACTAAGATTATGAAATCTCTAAATTTTTCACAACAATATTTCCAACAAGTTTAACACCGTCCTTTTGCACAACACTTGAGTCATTTGGAAACTCTTAATGGGATAAAGATCACCTAACCATTTAGAGGGAACTTGTGACTTAGAGTGGGGATTCCACATTTGTGGGATAAAGGTCACCTAACCACTTATGGTGGTAAACTCACATGTGTGTGCAAGTAGGGTAACTTGATTTGCAAACCATGTTAAATGGATCACCTACAATATGGTTTCCAAATGGTGTTGATGGGATTTACATGCCGACTTTACATATGATGTTTAAAGTCGATCCCATACCTCTAGAAGTTGCAAATGGTTGCAACCGTCAATCGTTGATCACCTTATTAATTTAAATCGTGGGATAAAGGTTACCTAACCATAATTTAAATGTAATGTTGGGTTCTAGATTTTAATATGCTAACCACCTTAAAAGGTATTAATTATTAAAACAACGATATCGAAAATACTAAAATAGATCTTTGTTAAATTTTGTAGATGGCCACCAATAATGATAATCATGATAATTCATCCGTGTCCGCCCAATCATTGCGAGGGATTCTCCAAAAGGAACGTCTAAATCATAATAATTTCATTGATTGGTATCGAAACTTGAGAACCGTTCTCAAGCAAGAGAGACGATCATATATTTTAGACGACCCTATCCCCGATCAACCTACCGAGGATGATGATGAGGCCTGTAACGATTGGCTGAAGTACACTGAGGACTCCGTCCAAGTGTCTTGTCTCATGCTGGCAAGCATGACTCCGGATCTGCAAAAGGAGTATGAACATCACGGACCTTATGACATGATAACCCAGCTCAAGGAAACGTTCCAACAGCACGCGAGGGTTGAGCGCTTCGAAACGGTTCGAGCACTCCATGCATGTCGTATGGACGGTAACCAATCGGTTTCATCTTATGTACTTAAGATGAAAAGCCACATTGACTGCCTCGAAAGGCTTAATTGTCCTGTCTCGAAGGAATTGGCCACGGATTTGATCCTCAATGGCCTTACCAAAAAGTTCGAGACATTCGTGTTGAATTACAACATGAATGCTTGGGACAAAAGCATTGATGAGCTTTACTCAATGCTCAAAACGGCCAAGGCGGCCATGGGTAAAAGGGTTTTACCCGTTCTCACCATCAATGAAGGTGGGAACAAGAAAAGGCCTCATCCCGCATCCAAGGCAAAGGTTGCCAAGCGTAAGGGACCCATATGGGGAAAGGGAAAAGGGGTGGCAAGGGTGCCACCCAAACCACAAGAGAAGAAGCAAAAGGTTGCTACCAATGACCCATGCTTCAAGTGTGGGGAGATTGGACATTGGGCAAGAAATTGTCCTGTCCATCTCCAAGAGTTGAAAGCCAAGAGGGATGCCGGGCAGACCTCAGGTACAATATACATGATTCATATTGATCTTCTGTTACATCTTCAAACACATGGTACTAGATACCGGATGTGGAACTCATATATGAAATTTGTTGCAGGGGTTCAAAAGAAGTAGGGACTTCAATCAAGGGGATGTTAGCCTCTTCATGGGCAATGGAACCAAAGTCCAAGTTGAAGCTCGTGGGGACTACATCTTGAAACTTCCAAGTGGCTTGGATGTTATTTTGAAGAATGTTTTGTATGCTCCTAGTTTGACTAGGAACATTATTTCTGTATCCCAATTAAGACTTTATGATTACGTATTATCTTTTGTTGAAAATGATATTCATGTTTCTTTAAATGATATGTTCTATTTTAAAGCTATACCCATTAATGGTATTTATGAATTGGTTCATGAAAATACTTTAAATAGTTCATTGTACCAAACTAGCACCAAGAAACTCAAGTTGGATTTGAGTGATACCTATCTTTGGCATTGTCGTCTTGGTCATATAAACAAGAAACGTATACAAACACTTCAAAAGAATGGTCTTTTAAAAATGAATGAATGTGATTCATTTGATGTATGTGAATCTTGTTTACAAGGTAAAATGACTAAGGCACCCTTTAGTGGAACTAACGAAAGGGCAAAAGATTTATTAGGAATCATACATTCGGATGTATGTGGTCCTTTTAAGCCAATGACTAGGAATGGTGAAAGATACTTCATTACCTTCACCGACGATTATAGTCGCTATGGGTATGTGTACTTATTAAGGCACAAAGATGAAGCTTTTGAAATGTTCAAAATCTTCAAGAATGAAGTGGAAAATCAACTCAACAAGTCAATTAAAGTTCTCCGTACCGATAGAGGAGGTGAATACCTAAGTGATGCTTTTCAAGATCATCTTAGGAGTTGTGGGATTGTCTCACAACTCACTCCACCTGGAACACCACAACACAATGGTGTGTCTGAGAGGAGGAATCGAACCTTATTGGATATTGTCCGATCTATGATGGCTAGAAGCACATTACCTCTATCATTTTGGGGTTTCACTTTGCTCTCCGCGGCCCGTATTTTAAATATGGCCCCAACCAAAAAGTGGAAAGGACACCTTTTGAGATATGGCATGGAAGAGTTCCATCCCTATCATACTTAAGGGTCTGGGGTTGTGAGGCTTATGTTAAGACTCCCACCCCAAACAAATTGGAAGTCCGATCCACCAAGTGTATCTTTATTGGATATCCTAGAGATTCTATGGGATATTATTTCTATGATCTACTGGAACAAAAGGTGTTTGTTGCTAGAAAGGGTGAGTTCTTAGAAGCAAAGTTCCTTATGGAAGGAACTAGCAGTAGAACAGTGGATCTTGAGGAGGATCAAGAACCACAACCTGATGCACGCTTGGTTGAAACTAGCACTCAACATGAGGATGTTGAGGTCGATCAAGTGGTTGATCAATACACACAAAACGTTCATAGAAGTGGTAGAACTAGTAATCCACCTGAAAGATATGGATTTTTCAATGATGGATGCTATGTGGTAGATTCAGATGAACCAACCACATACCATGATGCAGTGTCCAATTGGATTGTGACAAATGGCTTGAGGCCATGAACATTGAGATGCAATCCATGTATGACAATCAAGTTTGGGAACTTGTTGTACCACCTCTTAATTCAAGGTAGTTGGAAGTAAGTGGGTTTTCAAGAAGAAAACCGATATGCATGGAAACTTGGATACTTATAAAGCTAGACTTGTAGCAAAGGGTTTCACTCAAACTCAAGGGGTTGATTATGATGAAACCTTCTCACCAGTTGCGATGCTAAAGTCTATAAGGATATTGTCTGCCATAGCTGCTCATTATGATTATGAGATTTGGCAAATGGATGTCAAAACCACTGTTAAGTGCTTTAAAAGATTAACATGTTGTCTTTATTTGTCTTTTGATATTTTGTAATAGTATAGGGACTATTTTTGTAATTTGTTAGTTCCTTTACTTTTGTTTTCAGTATAAATAGCTTAGTTTTGCAGGTTTGTAAAAACGTATACACAAGTTATTCGAATCTGCTTTTTCATACCTGTAATTGTCTTAGCTTGATAGGAATGAAAGCTGAATTTTATTGATATCTTGTTTTGATTTGATTACTTTGTGTGAAATTCATTGAATTGTGTTATAAATCATCACAGATTTATTCATTTGATCCTATCAAATGGTATCAGAGCTGTTGGTAAGCTGTTAGTGATTGATTTACATTTTAAGTTCATCGAACTTGAAAACCTAAAAATCTCACTGAATCTGTGATTGAGATACAATTCAATTGAAAATTTGTGAATTTTAGTTGTGTTTCATCATCAGAAACATGATTTGAATCACAATTAGTAGATCAATTCATCAAATTCAAGTAAACTGTTGAATTTGTTGTTCGAAAATAGCTTGAAGTTTCGAACTGAAATTTCAAAAATTGATTGATTTGTTGTTAAAATTGAAGAAATTGATATTAAGAAGAATGTTTATCGGTATAAAACTCATCTAATTGAAAAGTTTCAATTGAATTCATCAACATTTGAAGAATTCAGAAGATTTGAGTTTGTTACATTCATTTGAAGATGATGAATGTGTCACATGAGCTGACATTGACTGAATTTGTCTAAGTGTTAGACACATTAACATTGTGTAGACGTTTTTAGTCAGTCGTTTGAGTACTGTTGAAGAGAATCCCAGATGTATCACGTGTGTTAAGTTGATAACTATTCAGACGCTTGACAACTGTTAGGCGTTTGACAACTATTCAGGCGTTTGACAACTGTTTAGGCGCTTCAAACCTTCCAAACGCATTAATACTTAGACATTTTGAAAATTTTTCTAAGGCATTCCCTTACACATTTCTCAACTTAGACGCATCAACTGTTGAGACGTTTGAATACTGTTCAGACGTTTACACCTTGATACTTAGATTTTTTTTTAAAAATTATATATATAAGAATGGTAAAATCAGAAGATTCTGAAAACAGAGTTCCAAAGCTTAAAAATAGAGCTGATTTAAAAAATTGGTCTCTTAGACTAAAATAGCATTTTAATTCTATTAACACTGATCTTTGGAAATCTATAGAAAAAGGACCATACATTCCTATAATAACTAATGGACCAGACAGAGGATTTGTGTATACTAAAGATTCTCCAGAACTTTATCGAGAAGATGATCTTCAAGGAGATGATCTGAAAAGAGTGAAGAATGATATTAAAGCCTATTTATTAATGTGTAAAGGACTACCTTTGGAAGTTCTTACAAGGCTAGATGTGTATCAAACTGGATGTACACTATATAAAGCATTGAAGATCATTTGTGAAGGAGGTAAAGAGATTCAAAATTAAAGAAACAAAAGCTGAAAAGACAATTAGAATTGTTTCAACATTTGTCTGGAGAGACAATAAATCAAATGATGAACAGATTTGTTCAACTCATAACTAAGATGTCAACAGCTGGTATGAAACCTGATCTTGAAGATTTAAATCTCAAACTACTCAATGCTTTACCATCATCATGGAAACAAAATGTAAATTTACTAAAGCATACTGAGAAGTTTCCAATGGATCTAGATCTTCTTATTGCAAAAATAGAATCAGTGGAGATTGATGAAAGCTCAAGGAACAATGATATAGCAGTATCAATGTCTCAATATCAATTTGTTGCTTCTCCTACAACCACCATAGAAAATACATTCATGGCAAAAAGTGAGAAAAGTCCTGAAGAAGAAGGAGATCTGTTTGTAGGAGCAGGATTTTTCACTGACTCACCATTTGCCAGTGCACCTGCATATACAACTCAATCTCATTCTCAATCTCCTCCAAAAACACAGTCACAATCATCAAATATTCAGACAGAGACTTCTTCATCATCTAACTCTGCTAAATCTAGGAAAGTTAAAGATGTGATTAACATCCTATTAGATGATGAAGAGTCCAAAACTGCATTTACTGCTTTTATGGCCAGCTTTCAAGCATATAAAGGTAGCCATTTAACTCAACTAGATTTTGTTTTACAGGATTTATTTGAGATGGATCCTGAAAATGTTAAAGAGATGGACCTGAACTGGCAGATGGTGATGATTGCCTACAGGACTCAAAAACATTCTTATGTCAACAAGAAGTAGAAGCCTAGTGCAAACAAGACTGTTGGATTTGACAAGTCAAAATCCAGATGTTTCAACTGCAATAGTTATGGACACTTCTCAAGAGAATGTAAAGCTCCAAGGAATAATGGAGGAAGTGCTCATTCAAGCTCAAATAATCAAAGGTTTCAACAAGCTCAGAAGACTTTTCAAAAGCCATATCAAAGTCTTCCCATGCCAGAGCTTAAAGATGAAACCAAACCATCTGATGAAACAAAGAAAGCACTAGTAGTCAACATAAAAGATGGATATGATTGGAGTGCATATGCAGATCAATTTACAAATGAATTAACATCAAGTTTATCTCTTTTTGCAGAAATTCAAGAGGAAGATTGGTCAAAAAACAATGACCCAAAAGGGGAAAGTGATGAAGAGGAAGATAACTATGATTGGAGTGACAAGTATGATCCTAAAAAGGATACAGAGGAAGTAGCTCTAATGGTTCAGTCTGATCAACCAAAGGTTAAATCTTCTACTTTGTCATCTGAAACCACAGTTCCAAAATTTCCTAAAATACCATCAGAAGTAAGAGAAAAGCTTTGCACCAAATCATGTTTTGAACATGTTGAACACTACAGAAACTATTCATTCAAAATCTATGAAAAGCTAAAACAAGAGGAATCTATGCATAACCAACTTAAATCTGATCATAAAACTGCAGATCAAAAGATTATCTCTCTTCAAAATTCATGGAACTAAACAGTCAAAGAATTAGAAATTATTACAAAACAACTAGCAGAGATGAACAAGAATCTTGAACAAGAGAAAATAGCACATGCTGCTACTCAAGTTGGTCTAGCAAAAGTTAAGAGTTCAAAAATGATTGTAGAAAAACTAATCAGTGAAAGGAAAGATAAACAAAAAGCAGGATTAGGTTTCACTCATGAACCTATGCCTGAATCTATCACAAACACACTACCAGAGAATTTCAATACTCATGATCATTCACCAGAAAACAAAGCAAAGCTTAAAGCCTTTCAGATCAAAACCAAGAATGCAGAATAGGAAAAAGAAAATGTTCAAGTGTTTGTTGAAAAAGATCAAGAAAAAATCAAAAATAGACATCCAATCAAGATAAAATCATATGAACCAAAACAACCAAAACAAAATATCTCTTCTGATCAAATTCACAATGTAATAGAAGAAGTCAGAGTTCAAAACAAGGATAAACAACAGATAGGAACATCAGAAGATTCAAACACCATTAATATGAAACAATTTCAATCAGAAAAGGAATCTTCTTCTGATGATGTTCAATCTGAAAATAAACCAAGCTCTTCTAAATCAAAGAATCAAAGAAGAAGAAAGAAATCTGTAAAAGTAAAACAAAAATGATAAAAGCAACAAATCAAACATCAAAACTAAAACCAATTAAATTTGTGTCAGTAGGCATGTTAAATATGAATTCTCTTTCAAATAATAAATCAAATGTTAAGAACAAATCAAACTCAGATCTGAAATCTAGATCAGATTCAAAGACTTCCGCTGTAGCAAAAAGATTTGTTTCTAGTACATTCAAGAAGGAAATTCATGTTAAACAAATGAACAATAATCTAACACAAAATCAAACTGTGAAAAATGAAAGACAACAGTTTAAGTATATGACACCAAAATCAAACATTATGTCATTGTCAAAAGTTAACAAAAAGTTGTTTTTAACGCCACAAAAGTATTGTGAAATTTATGATATGAAAAATCACAATACTGCTGAGTGCTACTTTAACAAGTACTGTCACATATGTGACATGAGAAATCATTCGACAGCAGATTGTTATTATAACAAATATTGTACTTATTGTGATGAAAAGACTCACAACACTGTAGATTGTTACTTTAGAAATAGATCTCTCACTAGAAACTTCGCAAAATCAAACATCAGCAAAGAATTTGCTAATTCATAGTATTTGAGAGATCAAACTAATGGATTTCAAAGAGACATTAATCAACCTAATGTAGGTTTGAGATTTTTTCCTAAGAACAATTACATGAGCTCAAAACACAACATGCAAGAACACTTTATACCAAGATCTGTAAGGATGACTAATAAAAATGTGTTGGACCAAAAGAACCAGTGAGCCAAGATCAGAAAACCTCTAAGTCCCACATCATATCACAACAACTGCTGAAGGCTTCATCAGCAGTTCGACAAGTGCTGAAGACTTCAACAGCTGAAGATCAAGTACTGAAGACTTCAACAGCTGAAGACTAAAGTGCTGAAGCTCAACAGCTGAAGAACACAAGTGCTAAAGCTGAAGACCAAAGTACTGAAGTTTAACAGCTGAAGAATACAAGTGCTGAAGCTGAAGACCAAAGTACTGAAGTTCAACAGCTGAAGAGTCCACAAGTGCTGAAGATCAACAACTGATGTACAAATTCTGAAGACAAAGACTGAAGACATCAACTGATGACATCTACTGAAGTCATTAGCTGATGAAACGTCTGAAGTTAAGTCTGAAGACCAAGTGCTGAAGGTTCAGTAGTTTGTCACAATAGCTGAAGAGTACTTCTTCAGTAGTTGTGTTATCAGTAGTTTTATGTTTTTACTTTCAGTAGTTTTGTAAAACGACGGAAGACCTTGTTCTTCAGTCGTTGTAGTTTCAGTAGTTTCTTATCAGTAGTTTTGTAATAAGTAAACATTAGATTCTTGTAAGAAGATGTCAGCTGCTTGACATCTTCAGTAGTTTTAGTGTTTTAGTAGTTTGTTAAATAACGGTTAGATGTCACTATCAAGTGACATCAGCCTACGCCATCTTTCCTTATATAAGGAAGAATGACCTAAATTGTAATTTAGTGAATGCCATGCCAAAGCGTGTGATTGAATGAAATATTCCTTTTGCAGAAACTTTCTCTCTCTATAACTAACTCTGATCATTGCTATATCTTTGGTATTCTTGCTCGAATTATGCTAGTTGGTACTCTATTCCGCTGCTGAAATCATTCGAATGGATCAAACTAGATGCTGAGATCCTATCAAATGGTATCAGAGCAGGTTAATCATTGATCGATCTAACAATTGATCATTGAAACTGCTCATTTGCTCTAAGTTTGATCGAACTAGCAAATTCACACAAATCTGTTATAAAGATTGAAGTTCTGTCGCTTTTGGCTATTTCAATTGAGGTTCTTAGTGGTTTTGAGCTAAATTTTTTTTGCTTATCTTGAATTTGTCTGAATTTTCGAAAATGACTACACCTTCTAATGATGCACACAATACTGGTTCCTCAACTAAGCCTCCGATGCTGGTTAGGAATGAGTATAACATTTGGCAACAAAGAATGCTCCATCACCTGTCTGTCAATAGTTCAGGTTGTTGGACATCCATGGTACATGGACCACATAAGCCAATGGTGAATCATCCGGAAACAAATCAGTTGATTCCAAGAAGAAGGAACAATACTCTGATGAGGACAAGAAGTTGTTTGAGATTGATGCTAAAGCCCATGGAATTCTGGCCATGGCACTGCCTAATGAAATCTATTCCGGGCTTATGCATCATGAAACTGCTCATGACCTTTGGAATGCACTAAAAGAACAATTTGGTGGCACTGACGAGGTCTTAGCAAACAACAGGGAAATCCTCGCCCAACAGTATGAGACTTTTGCTCATAGAAAGGGTGAGACTCTGACTCAGCAGTTTGAGCGGTTTTCATGTTTAATCTCTGAGTTGAAAATGGTTAAACATGAATATACCAAAAGCCAAATGAACCACAGATTCCTCAGATCACTGCCTGAGAGATGGGACACATATACAATTGTCCTATGCTCTAGTGCAAATCTGGATAGTCTATCTCTCACCCAACTTCATGGGAAACTGCTTACATTCGAAAGAGAGATAGAGCAGAAAAGGAAACTGGCTTCATCTGGTAAGCTCACTGAAGACTTTGTACGAGGCAACACTGCCTTGGTTGGTCATGAGTCAGAATATGCTTCATCTGAATGCCAGTATGATGAGCATATTGATTTCTCTTCAAACACTTCTGATTCTGCATTTGTGTGTGTTGATAGTCAGTTTACTGGGTGTAATAATGACAATCTATGCTTCATCATGGATGATCTCAAGGGGATTCCTGATGATGACTTAGAAGAGATGGATATTTTGAGCCAAATGGCCTTGATAAATATCAGATCTCAGAAGTTCTACAAAAGAACTGGAAGAAAGTTCCCAGGACTCTCTGGCAAAACCAAAGTTGCTTTTGACAAGAGTAAGTTGAGGTGTCACAAATGCCACAGGCTTGGACACTTTGCTAGAGAATGTAGATCATCTGGATCTAATTCTTCTGCACCCTTTGTGACTTTCCCTGGAAATAGTCAACAACACAGAGGGCAACATCCTGTCAATTCTGGTCATCATTCTCAACCACAATCTCCTGCATACTTTGTTCCTCAGGGTCCAATGCCATATCCTTACCCTTGTTATTACATGCCACAAACCAGTCAGGTTCAAGCACCCATTGCTCAACAACCACATGCTCTTCCTGAGCCTCAACCATCTCAATCTCATCAACCTCCTCAACCTCAACAACACAGCTTCTTCACCCCTGGAGTTGTTGACTGGAGCAGTTTACCAGATGACATGTCTGGTCATGAACAACTGCTCACAGGTGCTGGTCAACATGGTGGTGACAGTCCTTTTGGGAATGTGGCACTTATGGCTCTGGAGTCTGCAGATGGATCATCCTCAAATGCCTCTTCATCACAGGTATCACAGGTATCCTCTGAGGCTAAGGCTAAATTATGTTCTGAAACATGCATAGCAGCATTTGCCTCTATTAGAGAAGCAAATGTAGCTTTAATTAATAAGAACATAGAGCTAGAAAAGATCATTTCCAAAAGAAAAGCTGAGTTTGAGTCTATGCTTAAAGAGAAAAATGATGAGATTTATAAACTTAAATGCCAAATCGCTGATGATAAGGCTAGGGAAGAGGTACTTTTAGAAAAGTACAAAGACCTCAACGAAACCCTTGCAGTCACCCAAGTAGAGTGTGATCGATGGGTACAATCATGCAAAGGTTTTGAAATGCTTCTTAGTAAGCAATCTGCTTCCAATGTGAAGTTTGGTATTGGTTATAATCACACTGCTCCTCCTACAGATTTTGCTTCAAGAGCAGAAGTGAAATCTGATAGAAAAAGCAATAACCAATCCACCTCATCATGTGATTCACTTTTTGATAGAGCACCATCAGAAGTTGAAGTTAGTATTATTCCCTCGTTGAACCTATCAGCTGATCTTGATGGTTCAAATACTGACACTCACATGATCAAAGAGTTGATCAACTCAGGAGTTATTTCTGGATGTCCTGAAAGGACTGGAGAGCAAGATTTAACACCTGAAGTTCGAACTCTGTTGGACCAAAAGAACCAATGAGCCAAGATCAGAAAACCTCTAAGTCCCACATGGTATCACAACAACTGCTGAAAGCCTCATCAGTAGTTTGACAAAGTGCTGAAGATTTCAACAGCCGGAGATCAAGTACTGAAGACCTCAACAGCTGAAGAACTAAAGTACTGAAGTACAACAGCTGAAGAACACAAGTGCTGAAGCTGAAAGACCAAAGTACTAAAGTACAACAGCTGAAGAGTTTACAAGTACTGAAGATCAACAACTGCTGTACAAAGTCTGAAGACAAAGACTGAAGACATCAGCTGATGGTATCTACTGAAGTCATCAGCTGATGAAACACCTGAAGGTCAAAGTCTGAAGATCAAGTACTGAAGCCTCAGTAGTTTGTCACAACTGCTGAAGAGTACTTCTTCAGTAGTTGTGATATCAGTAGTTTTATATTTTTATGTTTCAGTAGTTTTGTAAAACGACTGAAGAGCTTGTTCTTCAGTCGTTGTAGTTTCAGTAGTTTTATATTTTGTACTTAACACTCTGATATGTTCTCAGTAGTTGTGAATATTTCAGTAGTTTGTTAAGAGTTAGTTATTTTTGTATTTGATCTGCCAGTTGTCACTTTCCGTGATAACAGCAGTGATTGTTGCACTCTATATAAGGAGTGACAACCTATTGTAATATGTATGAATGAATGGAATGTAATGAATGATTTGATTGGAAATATTCTACATATATAAACATTCCTTGAAATCAGAAACATATATTCTCTCCCTATAACCGTATGCGCTCTTAATGAATACAAGTGTCGATTGCTTGCTACAATTTGTCTAATTCTTGTTCATATTCCGCTGCTTTGAATCCTAATACATCAAACGTGTGATCGCTGATCCTGTCAAATGGTATCAGAGCGGGTTAATCATTGATCGATCTAATAATTGATCATTGAAACTGCTATTCAAGATCTAAGTTTGATTGAATTAGCTTTTGTCATTGCAAGAAACGGTTATAGAGATTGAATTTTCTGTATTTCTGATCATTCATCCTGAGATCTTCTCTTGGTTTTCATTGAGTTTGTTGTGGTCTGTTTAAAACTTTTAAAAGCTTGAACTAAATTGTTTTTTAAGTGAAAATGACTACTCCCTCCAATGATCCTCACAATACTGGTTCCTCAACCAAGCCACCGATGCTGGTTAGGAATGAGTATAACATATGGCAAAGACGTATGCTCCATCACCTGTCTGTTAACAGCGCAGGGTGTTGGACATCAGTGGTACATGATCCACACAAGCCTATGGTGAATAACCCGGAAACCAATCAAATGGTTCGAAGAGGAGGGAGCAATACTCAGATGAGGATAAGAAGTTGCTTGAAATTGATGCAAAAGCCCATGGAATTCTGGCCATGGCACTGCCAAATGAAATATATTCTGGGCTAATGCATCATGAAACTGCCCATGACCTCTGGAATGCCTTGAAAGAACAATTTGGAGGAACAGATGAGGTCTTGGCAAATAATAGAGAAATTCTTGCCCAACAATATGAGACATTCTCTCATAGAAAGGGTGAGACACTGACTCAACAATATGAGCGGTTCTCTTGTTTGATCTCTGAACTAAAAATGGTCAAACTTGAATACACAAATATTCAGATGAATAACAGATTTCTCAGATCACTGCCTGAGAGATGGGACACATATACTATTGTCCTACGCTCCAGTGCAAGTTTGGACAAACTATCTATCACCCGACTCCATGAGAAACTGCTCACGTTTGAGAGAGAGATAGAACAGAAGAGAAAGCTGTCTTCATCTGGAAAGCTCACTGAAGACTTTGTACCAGGCAACACTGCCTTGGTGGGTCATGAGTCAGAATATGCTTCATCTGAATGCCAGTATGATGAGCATATTAATTCCTCTTCAAGCACTTCTGATTCTGCATTTGTGAGTGTTGATGGTCAATTTACTGGGTGTAATAATGACAATCTATGCTTCATTATGGATGATCTCAAGGGGATTGCCGATGATGACTTAGAAGAGATGGATATTTTCAGCCAAATGGCCTTGATAAATATCAGATCTCAGAAGTTCTATAAAAGAACTGGAAGAAAAATCCCAGGACTCTCTGGCAAAACCAAAGTTGGTTTTGACAAGAGCAAATTGAGGTGTCACAAATGCCAAAGGCTTGGACACTTTGCAAGAGAGTGTAGATCAACTGGATCTAACTCCACTGCACCCTTTGTGACTTTTCTGGCAATAGTCAACAACACAGAGGGCAACATCCTGCCACCTCTAGTCATCATCCTCAACAACAATCTCCAGCATATTTTGTTCTTCAGGGTCAAATGCCATATCCTTACCTTGTTATTACATGCCACAGTCAAATCAAGTTCAAGTTCCTATGACCCCACAACCTCATGCACTACCTGAACCTCAGCCTTCCCAATCTCATCAACAAACTCAACCTCAACAACACAGCTTCTTCACCCCAGGAGTTGTGACTGGAGCAGTTTACCAGATGACATGTCTGGTCATGATCAACTGTTCTCAGGTGCTGGTCAACATGGTGGTGACAGTCCTTTTGGGAATATAGCTCTTATGGCTTTGGAGTTGCTGATACTTCATTTTCTAATGCCTCTACATCTCAGGTATCACAGGTATCCTCTGAGGCAAAAGCCAAATTATTTCTGAACCATGCATAGCAGCATTTGCTTCCATTAGAGAAGCAAATGTAGCTCTAATAATAAGAACATTGAGCTAGAACAAACAATTTCCAAAAATAAAGCTGAGTTTGAGTCTGTGCTTAAAGATAAAGATGATGAGATTTATAAACTGAATTGCCAAATAATTGATGATAAGGCTAGAGAAGAAGTACTTCTAGAGAAGTACAAAGATCTCAAAGAAACCCTTGCAGTACCCAGGTAGAGTGTGATAGATGGGTACAATCATGCAAGGTTTTGAAATGCTTCTTAGTAAGCAATATGCTTCAAATGTGAAGTTTGGATTGGTTACAATCACACTGCTCCACCTACAGATTTTACCCCAGAGCAGAGGTAGAATCTCATGGTGAGAGTGATAACCAATCCATCACATCATGTGATCTACCTTCTGATACAGCACAATCAGAAGTAGTAGTCAGCATCAAGCCCTCTTTCAACCTATCAGCTGATGTTGATGGTTCAAATGCTGACATTCACAGATTAATGAGTTGATCAACTCAGGAGTTAATTCTGAAGGTCCTAAAAGGACTAGAGAGCAGGATTTAACACCTGAAGTTCAAACTTCAACTGCTGTCAGTACTGAAGAGAAGAAAACTGGCAGTAGAAAGAGTTTGAAGACTACTAAAGAGGCTGTCAAGAAAGCAAACAATGCTTCCAAAGCATTGAAGAACAAGTCTTCTGTTGCTTCCCCTTTAGTTGATGATCAACCTAAGATGAAGAAGAAATCATGTGAAGTATGTGGTTTGTTCAATCATCTTACAGATGATTGTTGGTACAAAAGAGGTTCCAAACTCAAACTAAAAGAAGAAATTAATGAGATAATGGTAAAAATGAAAACTGAGTTTGAGACCACATTTGTATCAGCAACATCAAATCCTGTAACCCTTAAGTCCTCAAAGAAATCCAAAAAGGAAGGGGTTAAACAGGTGACAGCTGAGGGTGCTCAGAAGAAGAAGGTGCAACATAGGAACTTATCAAACTCCACTAGCAATGTGTCTGATGAGCTAAAAGCTTTATCACAAAATCAGACACAGCTGGTGATGATGGTTCAACATCTGTTGGGTAGAGTTAACCAACTAGATGCTCCTATGTTGAAACCACAGAAAAGGAGGTCCAAGCCAAAGGACTCCTCTTCTACACCATCTTCTTCCTCTCAGGCTGTTGTTTCAAATAAACCTGTTAGTTTACCATCTATTGATGAGACCAGGCCCAAACCAAAAGGTTGGGTCTCTAAAACTAACTAATTGTTTATTTTTGCAGGGTTCTTCAACATGCCAAAGTAGCATCTGGTATGTAGACAGTGGGGGATCTATGCACATGACTAGGAACAGCTCTCTTCTTCATGACTACTCTCAAGGAAAGAAGGGATTTGTCTCTTTTGGCAATGATGCTAGGGGTTACATCATCGGTAAGGGCTTTGTCTCCAATGGAGAAATCAAATTTGATGATGTTAATCATGTGGAAAATCTCAAGTACAATCTCTTGAGTGTCAGTCAAATGTGTGATAAAGGCCATGTTGCCCTTTTCACCAGTCAAAACTGTAGGATTCTGTCATCCAAAGTTTTGCACTTGATTGACAAGGTGTTGGATGATCACACTCTCCTGACAGCCACAGGACAGGAAGAGTGTATGCCTTAGATCTTTCTAAAAAGATAGATCTCAAAGGTAATCCTTGCTTATTTTCCAAAGCCTCTTCTCAAGAATCTAAACTGTGGCACAGGAGGCTGGGTCATGTGAATCTCAAAAACATGATGAATCAGCTTACCACAATAGTCAGAGGCCTACCAATAAAGGAGTTCTACTGTGATGAAACCTGTACTGCGTGTCTAAAAGGAAAACAGCACAAAGTCTCATTCTCTCCTATTGAAGTGTCTAAGTCCACTGCCTGCTTGCAATTACTGCATATGGATCTATTTGGTCCTGTGAGAGTAATGAGCATGGCAAAGAAGAAATACTGTCTGGTAATTGTGGATGATTACTCCAGATTGTATGGACTTTCTTTCTACAATCAAAGGATGAGGCTGCTCAGAAGATTATTCACTTTGTGCTGTATATTGAGAAGCAGTATTCCCTTCCAGTCAAGTGTATTAGGAGTGACAATGGAACTGAGTTCAGAAATCATACACTTGATGACTTCTATCTTTCAAAGGAAATCAAAAGGCAGTTCAGCATTCCAAGAACTCCAGAACAAAATGGAGTAGTGGAGAGAAAGAACAGGACCCTCATTGAAGCTGCAAGGTCCATGCTGGCTGACTCAGGTTTCCACTAACCTTTTGGGCTGAAGCTGTCAACACAACTTGCTATGTGCAAAACAGAGTTTTAGTAAATCAGAGGTTGATGAAGACTCCATATGAAGTCCTCCATCATTTGGCTCCTCTGATTTCATTTTTCAAAGCATTTGGGTGTCCCTGTTTTATTCTCAACACAAAGGATCAACTCCATAAATTTGATCCTAAGGTGGATGCAGGTACTTTGTTGGTTATTCATCTACTTGCAAAGCATACAGAGTCTTCAACTGCAGAACAAAGATGGTTGAAGAAACTCTACATGTTAAGTTCAATGAATCTCCAAAGGACAAGATTCCACAAAGCCCTGTGGAGTTATTTGATTTGGACATACTGCAATATGTTCCTTATCAAACTCCTGCTGTTGCTCCTGTCAACAGATCACCACCTAGTGGTACTGCTGATGATGATGATGATTGCAGTACTCACCTCTTCAGGTTTAGTGATCAGCTGCCTGACTCAGCTAGACCTGATGTTCCTGTAGCTCCAGTAGCACCATCCACAACAAATGCTGATGAGAGCTCTTCGAATTCAACTTCCTTTGAATTACCATCCACTGATTGGTTTCAAGGAAATGATTTACCATCACCATCTGTTGCTGCTGAGCCTGCTACAAACACTTGCACAGATCTTATTGTGTATCAAGACCTGAAGAATCACCCTATGTCTCAAATCATTGGTGATATCACTGCTGGAGTATCAACAAGAAGTCAATTGTCAAATTTCTGCTTCTATGCTCTCTTCATCAGTCAGCAAGAGCCAAAGAGTTATCACATTGCTTTAAAGGTCAATGGATGGGTTGATGCCATGCAGCTTGAGCTTCTTCAGTTCAAGAAACAGCAAGTGTGGGAACTGGTTCCTCTACCTCCAGGTAAGTGTGCAATAGGCACTAAATGGTGTTTAGGAACAAAACTGATGAAAATGGGCTTATTGTTAAGAACAAGGCCAGACTGGTTGTTCAGGGGTTTGCACAAGAAGAAGGTATTGATTATGATGAAACCTTTGCCCCTGTAGCCAGACTGGAAGCAATTCGACTGTTTTTAGCTTATGCTGCTTATCAAAACCTTAAAGTTTTCAAATGGATGTCAAAAGTGCATTTTTGTATGGAAAAATTAAAGAAGAGGTTTATGTATGTCAACCTCCAGGCTTTGAGGACAATAAACATCCTAACTGGGTGTATAAGCTTGATAAGGCTCTTTATGGTTAAAACAAGCTCCTAGAGCCTGGTATGAGACATTATCAAACTTTCTTCTGGAAAACAATTTCACTAGAGGCTCCATAGATAAGACTTTATTCATTAAGAAAGCTGGGCAGCATAATCTACTTGTTCAAATTTATGTAGATGATATCATTTTTGCATCCTCTGATCCAAAGTTGTGTGATGCCTTTACAAAGTTGATGCAACAGAAGTTTGAAATGAGTGCCATGGGAGAATTACAGTTCTTTCTGGGGTTGCAAATCAAACAAAAGGCTGATGGAATTTTTATTCATCAGTCCAAATATACAAAAGATCTTTTGCAAAAGTTTGATTTACAAAACTGTAAGTCCTGTTTACCCCCATGTGCAGCACCACACAACTGGATACAGATCAGAAAGGTAAAGTGGTTGATGAAACACTTTACAGATGTATGATTGGGTCCTTGATGTATTTAATAGCTTCTAGACCAGATATTATGTTTACTACATGTGTTTGTGCTAGATTTCAGGCTGCACCTAAAGAGTCTCATTGATTGCAGTCTAGAGGATCTTTAGATATCTGCAAGGCACTCCATCTCTGGGTTTATGGTATTCTACTGGACATTCTGGTAAATTAGTTGCTTTTTCTGACAGTGACTATGCAGGGTGTAAGTTGACCAGGAAATCAACTTCTGGTGGATGTCAATTCCTAGGCAACTGCTTGATTTCTGGCAGAGCAAGAAACAGACCTCAGTTGCTACATCAACTGCTGAAGCAGAGTACATTGCTGCTGCAAGTTGTACATCTCAGGTACTCTGGCTTCAAAACCAACTTCTGGATTATGGCATTTCAGAGACTAAGACTCCATGTTAATGGATAGTGCTTCAGCTCTTTGCATTGTCAAAAATCCAGTCCAGCACTCTAGGACCAAACATATAGAGATCAGACATCATTTTATAAGGGATTGTTTTGAAAAAGGTCTGATTGATCCTAAGTTTGTGCCTAGTGCTGATGAGCTTGCAGACATTTTTACTAAGCCTTTGGATAGTTCAACTTTCCAAAACCTGGTGTTAAGGCTTGGTATGTTGCAGCTAGAATAAATGAAAACTACTGATGATCTTAGTAATAAGTACTGATGATCTAGTACCTATGTCACATATAAGTACTGATGAGCTCTCTTACCCTCAGTAGTTTTATAACTACTGAAGGCTAAATGTCTCATAAGTACTGAAGTACTTCATCTGTTCTAAACTACTGCTGCAGTTACAATGCTACAATCAGTAAAAACAGATAAGTACTGATGTCCTATGAAACAACTGAAATCAGCTAAAAAGACTATTGAATGTGTTGAGGACAGTATGAAACAGCTGAAAAGCTAAGAATTGACGAAAACAGCTGAAGAAACTTCTCTTCAGTCGTTTGTACAACTGCTGTTTCATTCTAAACAACTGAAGCAAAACCACGTCTTCAGTAGCTTTATAACTACTGATGACTAATACAAGTCTTCAGTTATTTACAACAGCTGATGACAAAACCATTGTCTTCAGTAGTTTTATAACTACTGATGACAAACACCAAGTCCTCAGTTATTTCACTCATCTGAAGTCAAAACCACGGTCTTCAGTAGTTTTCTGAACTACTGATGCCTAACACCACGACTTCAGCTGTTTCAACGTTTGAAAGGATAATACCATGTCAACGGTCGTTAAAAACTACTGATGACTAACACCACATCCTTCAATCGTTTTCTTACCCGTACCCTATAAATACCCCTAACCTAAGATCTCAATGCTTCATCTTCTTCAAACTAACGTTCCTCTCCAAAATTTTCCTTTTCTCCATGGCGTCCATGCAAATTAAACCGCAACACAACTGTGTTGCCTACCTCACTAAATCGCCCATCTGGACTAAGTTCGATACTACTATCGATCTTATGGTTCAGTCCCAATACAACACGGCATTTCTTCTGAATCCCATACTACATGCCGAATCCTTGAACCAATTTTGGATGAACGTTATCGTTACCACTGGGAGACACAACACACCATCCCTCCAGTCGGTCGTAAACAACAAAGAAGTAGTCATCACTCCTGCAACAATCCGCCAAATTCTTCAACTGAATGATGCTAGTTCTCCTGCTGGATATCCAAGGCACCCATAGATCTATCCTTTGCTCAACATGGATATCAAGGCGATCTCAGTGCCTCCACTATCATGAAGAAACATTTTAATGATGCTGAGCGCCTGATTTTTCACATGGTGAATGTATGTTTGGCCCCTAAGACGTCGTCTTGGGATCAAATGTCGACAAAATGGCAGCGGGTAATGTATTCTATTCTTGAGCAACAACCTCTAAATTTTCAGAACTAATATTTTAGAGCTCAAGGATATGGCTCAAAAACTAACTGCCAACCGTTGGATACTATATCCACGGTTCATAATGGCCAACTACAAACCAGCTTAATGCTGAGGGACTTGTTGGCTTGGGAGTCCCTGCTACGGCTGTCCTGCCGGAACTATACTCTCGGCACAACTCTGACCGGACACTCAAAATGGCTGCCAAGCTGCGAAAACCCACGCAGCTGGAACCCACAGCCACCACCTCCAAATCCAAAGTCCCCACCAAACCCACCAAAAAGAAACCCAAAACGGCTACTCAGGGAATTGAGTCCCCTGAGGTTGCCCCTGCAACACAAACGCAGGATATATCCACTAGTCCAAACCCCTAGTGGATACAATGACTCTTCCAGCCATAGCCGCTCAGGCTTCCTCCCAACAGGAGCCTGCAGCAAACCAAAAGGGGTACCTACATATCTGGGATCTTCCTCACTTGAGGGGATTGCCATTGAAGAGCACCAACCTCCCCAGGTGCACACTGCTTCTATCCCTTCACCCCAAACAACCGCCCCTCACAGCCCAACTTTAATAGTTGGACAAGTGCTGACTCAACTGCACTCCTCACCCCCTCCCCAGCAAACACTTACTACTGGGAATACCTCTACAATGAGGGGGAGGAACACCGTGCACTTGAGAACCCACAGCACAGGGGTTTACCACTTCTATCTCCTGGTGTAGACAAGGAGCTTAGAATATCTAGTGAGGCTGCCACCTCCTCTGACTCAGCACATGATCAGAGTGGGGCTGGTAATATTGCTAAGACCTCACTAGAGGCAACAGCTGATGATGGACACTGTCCTGAGGCTGGAAGTCCCCAGTACCAAGCACAAGAGGCACATGCATCAACTGGTCTACACCCAGTGCATGTAAATCTGCTCTAAGCAGGAGGTCAGATGATTCAGCTTCGGCTGATGATGACCTGGGCTTTTTCTATGATGTTCTTGCCCAGAACACAATCTTGAAGAGAAAGTCAGTAGGCTGCAAAACCTAGTTGACCAACTCTCACAAGGAGAAAGACGATCTGCCTCCACCCACCCACAGATGGCACCTTCACTTGAAGGTTCCCCAACACTGAGCCACTCCACACTCAACCACCTGCCTCTGCTTCAGGCCCTACTTCTCAGGAACAGAACTCCTGAGCAAATAGGTGCTGCACTTCAAAATTCCCTCCCTCTCATCACACCAATAATCACTGATATTGTAACCAAAGCCATTGATGAGAGGCTTTCCTCAACTTTACAGCCCTTGGTTGATGCTGCTGTCCAAAAGACTCTTTCTGCGGTACAAACCCCTCTCTCCAATGCAACCAAAAAGGGGGAGAGTACTGCAGTGAAAGAGAAGAAGAGGAAAAGAACAGAGGAGAAGAAGGAAGAGGAGGAGAAAGAAAAGCAACCTCTGCTCACTTAAGAGCAAAAGAAAGTGCTGATGATCACACTGCTGAAGACAAATCCTTGGAGGAGCTGGTCAAAGAAGCTGACACTACACACAGCCGATCCATGGATAAAATAATTGAACAACTTTTCAGGCAGGGGTTTGACACAGCCACACTAGATAGCGAGATCAGAAGGTTGGAAGTTCAAGAGATACAAACCCGTTGGGCAGGGTATGATGCCCTTGAGAAAGAGAGATTGGAAATAATGATCCGCTTCATTGCAAAATATTTAGGAAGATCATTAGTGGAGATTCGCGCATGGACCAGGGACAGCATTCTGGCTATAGCCACCAGAATCTGTCTGTCTGAGCAATTCACAAAGGGATTATTGTGGAAGCCCTTGATGAGGCTGGGGCTGGTAAAAGGTTAGACATGGCTAAACTCACAAAGGCGAAGATAACTACAAAGATGCTAGATCAACCTTCCCTTCCACCCACTCAAACAGATCCCATCCTCAAATCTCCCAACCAATCTAAGCCAAAATCAAAACATCTCATTCTTCAAAACCAAATCCTTCACAAACACCATTCCTTCACCAACACAACCATCATCCAGTGATGTACCCAGAAGGAGGAGACGGGTGCTGAGGATGGAAGAAGAAGAAGAAGAGGAGGATGAAGATGATAGTCTGCCACTCTCTGCTATTCTGAAGCTACCAAAACCCCAAAGTCAACCCATGATCACATCTGACTCTCAAAGGGAAATGGTCAGAGTCAAGATAGAAGAAGAAGAACAGCAGAACAGCACGATGAGCAACTGTTGAAGATGGTTGACGAGGAATTTCCTCAGTCATCATCTATTCAAGCCATGAAAGGGCATGCTCAAAGGCTGTACACTCTCAGGCACACCTTTCAATATCAGAAGGAGAGAGTGAGAGTATGGCCAGACCCCAGGGTGAGTTCTAGAATCCATAAAAGAACTATCCCACACAGATACAACGGCCAGGTACGAAAAACAATAGAGTCTACCATCATGTGGCCATTGTAGTCTCACCCTGGGAAATCATTGATGAATTCAAGAAAGCTCACCAAGCAAAGAAGACCCCTCAAGCTTTACTAGAAAACAAGATGATAAAGAAGGGGTTGCTATATAAGAAGCTTGAAGACATCCAGAAGAATGAGCTCCAGTTACTCCTTGAAGGCAACCATCCTGATGAATTGTATATAGGGAGGTAACTACGGTGGAGCTGAAAAATGGCAGGACCATGAAGTACTTATCAGAGTACTATGGTCCAGAGTTCTTCTTCGAAGGAGGAGTAGAAGAACTCTCTCAGGAGGAACAAGTTGTTCTCCTTGAGGCCTATGTTCGTGAGTCATACAGACTCATTATGGGGAAGTAAATCTCATGAATGGGATAACAACTCTGTGTCCAGTTCCCCAAAACAGAGTTCCCATTCATACTCTGCCAAACAAATATTTGAGATTTCTTCCCAGGCCGGAGCTTACATGGGTCATCTTCTCTACTGATCAAGAAGGAAAAAGACCAACATTTTGCCATCAATAAGTGGGATAATAAATAAGTTAGAGGTTTTGGCTGCATTGGTTCAGGGGGAGTTTGTTGGACCAAAAGAACCAATGAGCCAAGATCAGAAAACTCTAAGTCCCACATGGTATCACAACAACTGCTGAAAGCCTCATCAGTAGTTGACAAAGTGCTGAAGATTTCAACAGCCGGAGATCAAGTACTGAAGACCTCAACAGCTGAAGAACTAAAGTACTGAAGTACAACAGCTGAAGAACACAAGTGCTGAAGCTGAAAGACCAAAGTACTGAAGTACAACAACTGAAGAGTTTACAAGTACTGAAGATCAACACTGATGTACAAAGTCTAAAGACAAAGACTGAAGACATCAGCTCATGGTATCTACTGAAGTCATCAGCTGATGAAACACCTGAAGGTCAAAGTCTGAAGATCAAGTACTGAAGCCTCAGTAGTTTGTCACAACTGCTGAAGAGTACTTCTTCAGTAGTTGTGATATCAGTAGTTTTATATTTTTATGTTTCAGTAGTTTTGTAAAACGACTGAAGAGCTTGTTCTTCAGTCGTTGTAGTTCAGTAGTTTTATATTTTGTACTTAACACTCTGATATGTTCTCAGTAGTTGTGAACATTTCAGTAGTTTGTTAAGAGTTAGTTTTTTGTATTTGATCTGCCAGTTGTCACTTTCCGTGATAACAGCAGTGATTGTTGCACTCTATATAAGGAGTGACAACCTATTGTAATATGTATGAATGAATGGAATGTATGAATGATTTGATTGGAAATATTCTACATCTATAAACATTCCTTGAAATCAGACATATTCTCTCCCTATAACCGTATGCGCTCTTAATGAATACAAGTGTCGATTGCTTGCTACAATTTGTCTAATTCTTGTTCATATTCCGCTGCTTTGAATCCTAATACATCAAACGTGTGATCGCTGATCCTGTCAAACTCCAACTACTGTCAACACTGAAGAGAAGAAAACTGTCAGTAGAAAGGGTTTGAAGGCTACTAAGAGGAAGTCAAGAAAACAAATAGTGCTTCCAAAGTGCTGAAGAACAAGTCTTCAGTAGTCTCATTCTCTTTAGTTGATGATCAACAGAAGATGAAGAAAAAACCATGTGAAATATGTGGTTTGTTCAATCATCTTACAGATGATGTTGGTACAAAAGAGGATCCAAACTCAAACATAAAGAGGAAATTAAAGAGAAAATGGTTAAAATGAAAACTGAGTTTGAAGCCACATTTGTACGCAACATCAAATCCTGTAACCCTTAAGTCCAAAAAGAAATCCAAAAAGAAGGGGTTAAACAGGTAACAGCTGAGATTGCTCAAAAGAAGAAGGTGCAACATAGGAACTTATCAAACTCCAATGCCAATGTTCTGGAGAGCTGAAAGCTTTATCACAAAATCAGACACAATGGTTATGATGGTTCAACATCTATTGGGAAGAGTTAACCAATTAGATGTTCCTATGTTGAAACCACAGAAAAGGAGGTCCAAGCCAAAGGATTCCTCTTCTTCACCATCTTCTTCCTCTCAGGCTGTTGTTTCCAACAAACCTATTAGTTTACCATCTGTTTATGAAACAGGTCCAAAACCAAAAAGGTTTGGGTCTCAAAATCTAACTAATTGTTTTGTTTTGCAGGGTTCTTCAACATGCCACAGAGGCATCTGGTATGACAGGAAACAGATCACTTGTTAATGACTACTCTAAAGGAAGGAAGGGTTTTTTGTCATTTGCACTGATGCAAAGGTTACATCATCGGCAAAGGCTTTGTTTCCAATGGGGAAATAAAGTTTGATGATGTTAACCACGTGGAAAATCTCAAGTACAACCTCTTGAGTGTCAGTCAAATGTGTGACAAAGGCCATGTTGCTCTTTTCACTAGTCAGAACTGTCGGATTCTGTCATCCAACGTTCTAAGTTTGATTGATAAGGTGTTGGATGAATACACTCTCCTGAAGGCCAACAGGACAGGAAGAGTGTATGCCTTAGATCTTTCCAAGAAAATAGATCTCAAAGGCCATCCTTGCCTATTTTCCAAGGCTTCCCCTCAAGAATCTACACTATGGAATAGAAGGTTGGGTCATGTTAATCTCAAAAACATAAATCAGCTGATAAACCATGGTTTAGTAAGGGGACTGCCTATGAAGGAGTTCAAATGTGAAGATAACTGCACTGCTTGTTTAAAAGGAAAACAACACAAAGCTTCATTTCCCTCCATAGAAGAACCTAAGTCCACTGCCTGCTTACAGCTTCTTCACATGGATCTCTTTGGTCCTGTGAGAGTGATGAGCATGGCTAAGAAGAAATACTGTCTGGTAATTGTGGATGATTACTCCAGATTTGTATGGACTTTCTTCTTGCATTCAAAGGATGAGGCAGCTCAGAAGATTATCAACTTTGTGTTGTATGTTGAGAAGCAGTATTCCCTCTCAGTCAAGTGTATTAGAAGTGAATGGAACAGAATTCAGAAACAATACACTTGATGAGTTCTACCTCTCAAAGGGAATCAAGAGGTAGTTTAGCATTTCAAGAACTCCTGAACAAAAAAAGTAGTGGAGAGAAAGAATAGGACCCTTATTGAAGCTGCAAGGTCCATGTTGGCTGATTCTGGACTGCCAATGACTTTTTGGGCTGAAGCTGTCAATGCAGCTTGCTATGTACAGAATAGAGTTCTAGTAAATCAGAGGTTGATGAAGACTCCATATGAAGCTCTTCATCATTGGCCCCTCTATCATTCTTCAGAGCTTTTGGGTGCCTTGTTTCATTCTCAACACACGGATCAACTCCAAAAATTTGATCCTAAGATGGATGCAGGGTACTTTGTTGTTATTCATCAACTTCCAAAGCATACAGAGTCTTCAACTGCATAACAAAGATGGTTGAAGAGACTCTACATGTTAAGTTTAATGAATCTCCAAAGGACAAGATTCCACAAAGCCCTGTGGAGCTATTTGATTTGGACATACTGCAATATGTTCCTTATCAAACTCCTGTTGTGCTCCTGTCAACAGTTCACCACCTGGTGGTACTGCTGGTGCTGCTGATGATGATGATAGCAGTACTCACCTCTTCAGGTTTAGTGACCAACAGCCTGTGTCCTCTAAACCTGATGCTCTTGTAGCTTCAGTAGCTTCATCCACAACAAGTGCTCATGAGATTTCTGCATCTTCAACTTCATTTGAGTTGCCACCATCTACATGGTTTCAAAAGTCTACATCAACATCTGTTGCTGCTGAAGGTTCTACAAACACTTGCACTAATCTCATTGCTTATCAAGAGCTGAAGAATCACCCAATGTCTCAAATCATTGGTGATATCAATGCTGGAGTCTCAACCAGAAGTCAACTGTCCAATTTCTGCTTCTATGCTCTCTTCATCAGTCAGCTAGAGCCAAAGAATTATCATGTTGCACTTAGAGACAATGGCTGGGTTGAAGAAATGTAGCTTGAGCTTCTTCAGTTCAAAAAGCAGCAAGTGTGGGAGCTTATTCCTCTTCCCCCAGGTAAGTGTGCATTAGGCACTAAATAGGTGTTTAGGAATAAATCAGATGAAAATGGGCTTATTGTTAAGAACAAGGCCAGACTGGTTGTTCTGGGGTTTGCACAAGAAGAAGGTATTGATTATGATGAAACATTTGCCCCTGTAGCCAGACTGGAGGCAATTAGATTGTTCTTAGCCTATGCTGCACTCCACAATCTTAATGTTTTTCAAATGGATGTTAAAAGTGCATTTTTATATGGTAAAATAAAAGAAGAAGTTTATGTGTGTCAACCACCAGGTTTTGAGGATAATAAACACCCAGAATGGGTATACAAGCTTGATAAGGCTCTTTATGGGTTGAAACAAGCTCCTAGAGCCTGGTATGAGACATTATCTAACTTTCTTCTGCAAAATAATTTCACTAGAGGCTCCATAGATAAAACTTATTTATTAAGAAGGTGGATCAGCATAAGCTACTTGTTCAAATTTATGTTGATGATATTATATTTGCATCCTCTGATCCCCAGTTGTGTGATGATTTTACAAAATTAATGCAAAGGAAGTTTGAAATGAGTGCAACGGGAGAATTACAGTTCGTTCTAGGCTTGCAAATCAAACAAAAAGCTGATAGAATTTTCATTCATCAATCTAAATATACAAAAGATTTTTAAATAAGTTTGATTTACAAAACTGTAAGCCCTGTTCTACTCCCATGTGCAACACCACACAATTGGATATTGATCAGAAAGGTAAAGCTGTTGCTGAAATGCTTTACAGATGTATGATTGGGTCCTTGATGTATTTAACAGCTTCTAGACCAGATATTATGTTTGCTACATGTGTTTGTGCTAGATTTCAGGCTGCACATAAAGAGTCTTATCTGATTGCAGTCAAGAGGGTCTTTAGATATTTGCAAGGTACACAATCTCTAGGTTTATGGTATTCCTCTGGGCACTCTTGCAAATTGGTTGCTTTCTCTGATAGTGACTATGCAGGGTGTAAGTTAACCAGGAAATCAACTTCTGGTGGATGTCAATTCCTAGGCAACTGTTTGATTTCTTGGCAGAGTAAGAAACAAACATCTGTTGCTACATCCACTGCTGAAGCCGAGTACATTGCTGCTACAAGTTGTACATCCCAAGTACTCTGGCTTCAGAATCAACTTTTCGATTATGGCATTACAGAGACTAAGACTCCATTATTAATGGATAGTGCTTCAGCTCTTTGCATTATCAAAAATCCAGTCCAGCACTCTAGGATCAAACATATAGAAATTAGACATCATTTTATAAGAGATTGTTTTGAAAAGAGTCTAATTAATCCTATGTTTGTGCCTAGTGCTGATGAGCTTGCAGACATTTTTACTAAGCCTTTGGATAGTTCAACTTTCCACAACTTGGTGTTAAGGCTTGGTATGCTGCAGCTAGAATAAGTGACAACTACTGATGATCTCAGTAATAAGTACTGATGATCATTGGAACCATGTCACATATAAGTACTGATGAGTTCTTTTACCCTCAGTAGTTTTTATAACTACTGAAGGCTAAATGTCTCACAAGTACTGAAGTACTTTATCTGTTCTAAACTACTGATGTAGTTACAACTACTGAAATCAGTAAAAACAGATAAGTACTGACGTCCTATGAAACACCTGAAAAGAAGATGAAAAGTCTGATGAGTAAGTGTTGAGGACAGTATGAAACAGCTGAAAAGCTAAGAATTGACGAAAACAGCTGATGAGTAATTTCTCTTCAGTTCTTTCTACAACTGCTGTTTCTAAAACAACTGAAGCAAGACCACAGTCTTCAGTAGTTTCACAACTACTGATAACTAATACCAAGTCTTCAGTTGTTTACAACAACTGATGGCAAAACCATTGTCTTCAGTAGTTTCACAACTACTGATGACAAACACCAAGTCCTCAGTTGTTTACATCATATGAAGTCAAAACCACGACCTTCAGTAGTTTCATAAATACTTTTGGTTAACACCAAGACTTCAGCTGTTTCAACGTCTGATGGTCAAAACCAAGTCTTTAGTTGTTTTATAACACCTGATGACAACACCACCACTGTCAGTCGTTTTAAACCTCTGAAGGTTAATACCACGTCATTAGTAGTTTCAAACAGCTGATGACCACACCAAAACCTTCAGTAATTTTCTTTCAGCCTTTTCCTATCCCCACCCTATAAATACCTGTCTTCTTCTCAAACGTTCCATTAGCCGTTCTTCTAACCTTCATACTTTCAAAAATGGCAACCATGAGTCTAAAACCCAGACATAATTGCGTCGCCTACTCACGTAATCGGCCTTCTGGACAAAGTTTGATCACGCCATAGACCTAATAGCTGATTCTCAGTATAGTACTGCTCTGCTCTTAAACCGACCATCTACCCAGAGTCACTAAGTCAGTTTTGGTCCAATGCCTACGTTCACACTGATGTGCCTTCCGGTCAAATTTCTGTTCGGTCATTGGTCAATCAAAAACAAGTAGAGGTTACACCTGATAGCATTCGTCAAGTGCTAAATTACAAGATGCTACTGCTGTGACTGAGTACCCGAAGGGCACAACTGAAATGTCCTTCATCAACAATGGGTACGACGGAAATCTTTGGCTGCTACCATACTGAAGAAGAACTTCCCTGATGCTGAACGACTGATATTTCATATGGTGAATATTTTCTTAGCCTCGAAGACATCCTCATGGGATCAAATGTCTTCCCCGGTGGCAAGAGGTATTATATTCAATTCTAGAAACCAACCTTTAAATTTTTCACAAATTGTGTTTCTAGAAATCAAAGATCCGGCACAGAAACATGTGGCAAACAGATGGCTATTATATCCCAGGTTTCTGATGGCCATAATTTTAAATGAATTACAAACTGATGGCCTTGTTGGCCTTGGAGTCCCTGCACCAGCTGTTCTAGCTGAGGTATACTCCAGGCATAACTCCAACCAATCTCTCAAAGAAGCTACCCGTTTGCTCAAACCCAAGCAAAGGGAACCCACAACTTCAACTGCCAGATCCAAAGTCCCCACCAAGCCAAAATCCAAACCCAAACAAGCTAATTAGGGAGATGAGTCCCCTGATGATGCTCCTGTACCACCCAAACAGGATAAACTACTGGTTCAAAACCTCCAGTAGTGTTAAAGACTCAACCAGCAACAGCCGCACAGGTATCCTCTCAAAAGGATCCTGTTGCAACCACTTCAGGGGAAACCACATTACTGAGACCTCTATCACTTGAGGAGGTTATCATTGAAGAGCATCCCTCTCCCGGATGCAATCAGCTTCTATCCCCTCTCCCCATGCAAATGCCCCCCAAAGTCCAACCATTATAATTGCCAATGTGCTGACTCAGCTGCATGCCTCTCCTCCTCCCCTACAACCACCAACAGGGGAGAACAACAACAATGAGGAAGAGGATACACATGCTTCTGACAACCCCAACACCGGGGTTTAAATGTTCTATCTCTGGTGTGGATATGGAGATCAGAACATCTGGTGAGGCTACCACTCTTTTGAATGAGCATATGATCAGACTTAGGTCGGTAACATAACTAAGACCTCACCAGAGGCAACAGATGATGAAGGACAAAGTCCTGAGGCTGGAAGTCCCCAGTTCCAAGACAAAGGGGCACATGCTACATCTGGTCTACACCCAGTGCATGTACATCCTGCTACAAGCAGGAGGTCAGGTGATTCAGCATCTGCTGATGATGACCTGGGCTTCTTTTATAATGTTCTTGCCCAGAACATAATCCTAGAGGAGGAAGTTAGTAGGCTGCAAAAACTACTTGACCAACTCTCTCAGGGAGAAAGACCATCTGCCACCACATCAACCCAACACATGGCATCTTCCTCTGAAGGTCACTTAAAACACAAGCCACTCAAAGAATCTCAGCTACCTGCCTCTGTTTCTGGCACCATTTCTCAGTACCAAAACCCCCTGAGCAAATGGGCTATCCCTCAAAATCCCCTATCTCTCATCACACCGCAGATAACTGAACTTGTCATTAAAACTATTGATGAGAGACTTTCTTCTGTCTTATAACCTAAAACCAATGCACCCAAAAAGGGGGAGATTCCAGCAGTGAAAGCTAAAAGAAAGAGAATGGAGAAGGAGAAAGAGAAAGAGAAGGACAAAGAAGTGGAAATCTAGAAGGACTGTGTGTATGAACGAGAGAAAGAGAAGGAGAATGAGAATGAGAAGGGAGCTGAAAAGGAGAAAATACATGAAAGTCAAAAGGACTTTCATGTCACATATAAGAAAAAGAAAAGTGCTGAAAAAGAGAAAAACTTGAATGAAATGGTTAAAGAGGATGATGCTGAACACAGCAGATCAATAGACAATATCATTGATCAGCTGTTTAGGCAAGGTTTCAATACTGAAAAGCTGGACTCTAAAATAAGAAGATTAGAGATCGAAGAGATTCAACAAAGATGGGCCAGCTACAGCACAATGGATAGAGAAAGACTTGAGATCATGATCAGATTTATCAGCAAATACCTTAGGAGATCATTGATCGAAATAAAATCATGGACCAGGGACAGCATCTTGGCCATAACCTCCAAGATCTGTTCGTCTAAGGCATATACTAAGGGATTAGTAATAGAAACTTTGAATGAAGCAGGAGCAGGAGCAGGACTGAGCTAGCCAAACACTCAAAAGCCACACTCACCTCCAAAATGCTAACTCAGCCTGTCAACATTCCCTCTCCAAAACAACCACAACCACAACCCACAAAACCAACTCCCTTACCCTCAAAACCAACAGCCGATGATGCACCTAAGCAGAAGAAGAGAAAGGTGTTAAGGCTGGAAGAAGAAGAAGATGATGATGAAGACAGGCTGGCGATCTCAACTGTTCTACAGTTGCCTAAGGCCAAAGATCTCTCTCTTGCAATAACTCCTGAGCAACAAAGAGATGCAATCAAAGTGAAATTGGAAGAAGAAGAACAACACACATTGCACGATGAAGAGTTATTGAGGAGAGTAGATAAAGCATATGCAGCCACTTCCTCAATCATTAATATGAAAAATCAAGCTCAGAGGATTTATACTCTTGGACAAACTTTTTAGTATGTGAAAGAAAGAGTAAGAATTTGGCCTGATCCCACGGTGGCTCACAGAATACAAAAGAAAAATATCCCTCAGAGATACAATGGGCAAGTGAAAAAGATTGTAGATGAAGTGATCTCCTTAGCCCTTGTAGTCTCACCCTGGGAAATCCTGGAAGATTTCAAAAAGGCCTACACCTCAAACATGCCCCCACAAAAAATGCTGGAGAACAGAATGATCAAAAAGGGGCTGGTGTATAAGAGGCTGAATGAGATCAGAAAGGATGAGTTACCACTGCTGTTAGAAGGGCATCATCCTGATGAATTTGCTTACAGACAGATTACAACAGTGGTACTCAAAAATGGAAAACAGGTCAAATTCCTGTCTGAGTACTATGGGCCTGAAGGATTCTTCGATGGTGAGGCAGAGGAGCTCACCATGGAGGAACAAATTGTATTTTTGGAGGCCTATACCAGGGAATCCTACAAGCTCATAGTGGGGAAGTGAGTCTCATGGATGGGGGAACAGGTCAGTGTCCAATTCCCCAATACAGAGCTCCCATCCATACATTGCCAACCAAATCATCAGAGACTCATTCCCAGGCCAGTGCTTATATGGGTCATCTTCTCAACTGATCAAGAAGGAAAAAGACCAACCATTCTGCCAACAATAAGTAGGAAAATAAATTAATTAGAGATTTTGGCTGCATTGGTTCAGGGGGAGTTTGTTGGACCAAAAGAACCAATGAGCCAAGATTTGAAAACCTCTAAGTCCCACATGATATCACAACAACTGCTGAAGGCTTCATCAGCAGTTCGACAAGTGCTGAAGACTTCAACAGCTGAAGATCAAGTACTGAAGACTTCAACAGCTGAAGACTAAAGTGCTGAAGCTCAACAGCTGAAGAACACAAGTGCTGAAGCTGAAGACCAAAGTACTGAAGTTCAACAGCTGAAGAATACAACTGCTGAAGCTGAAGACCAAAGTACTGAAGTTCAACAGTTGAAGAGTCCACAAGTGTTGAAGATCAACAACTGATGTACAAAGTCTGAAGACAAAGACTGAAGACATCAGCTAATGACATCTACTGAAGTCATCAGCTGATGAAACGTCTGAAGTTCAAGTCTGAAGACCAAGTGCTGAAGGTTCAGTAGTTTGTCACAACAACTGAAGAGTACTTCTTCAGTAGTTGTGTTATCAGTAGTTTTATGTTTTTACTTTCAGTAGTTTTAAAATGACTGAAGAGCTTGTACTTCAGTCGTTGTAGTTTCAGTAGTTTCTTATGAGTAGTTTTGTTTTGTAATAAGTAAACACTTAGCTTCTTGTAAGAAGATGTCAGCTGCTTGACATCTTCAGTAGTTTTAGTGTTTCAGTAGTTTGTTAAATAACGGTTAGATGTCACTATCAAGTGACATCAGCCTACGTCATCTTTCCTTATATAAGGAAGAATAACCTAAATTGTAATTTAGCGAATGCCATGCCAAAGCATGTGATTGAATGAAATATTCTTTTTGCAGAAACTTTCTCTCTTTATAACTAACTCTGTTCATTGCTATATCTTTGGTATTCTTGATCGAATTGTGCTAGTTGGTACGCTATTCCACTGCTGAAATCATTCGAATCGATCAAACTAGATGCTGAGATCCTATGAAAATGTTAGACATCAATACATTTCAAAAGATGATAAATCAAATGGTATAAATGTTCACAAAAATAAATCAAACAATTTTCAGAATAAAATTGGAAAATTCATTAAAATAAACCTAATTTGAATAATCTCCATTATAAACAATTTACAATTGTTGACAAATTGGAAAGCCCAAGACCATTTCAGCTTGGGTAGATATTTCAACTTAACTTTCTTGTAGTGCAGGTACGCCCAAAAAGACCAATCAATACATGGTATGTGGATAGTGGGTGTAGTCGGCACATGACAGGCAATACTGCCTTATTACAAGATTTTAAGTCAAAAGATGGAACTCACGTCGCCTTTGGTGGTGATGCTGGAGGAAAAATAACTGGAGAAGGAACAGTATCCAATGGGATAATAAGCTTTGATAAAGTCAACTTTTGTTCACAGTTGAACTTTAATCTTTTAAGCGTATCTCAATTTGTGACAAATCTTATTCTGTTTTGTTTGATAATTCATTCTGTTATGTTTTGAAGCCAAGTTTCAAGATAAGTAAAGATTGGGTTACTGTTACAGCTGAGAGAGACAGAGATGTATACAAATTGGATATGTCTCAAGTTGATCCTTCAACTGAAACAACATGCCTAATTGCAAAGGCATCAAATGATGAAAGCCAGCTTTGGCATAGACGTCTCGGTCATTCAAATTTCAAGAACATGAACAAGCTTGTAGCAGGAAATCATGTCATTGGACTTCCATCCAAGAAGTTTGCAACTAATGGTCACTGCTCAGCATGTTTGAAGGGAAAGCAACACAGAGCGTCTTATAAGTCCAAGCCTATAAACTCATCATCCAAACCTCTTCAGATGTTACATATGGACCTTTTTGGACCAACAAATGTCAAAAGTATTGAACGAAAATCATATTGTTTAGTTATCATTGATGACTTTACAAGATGTTCATGGGTTTTCTTTCTATATGCCAAATCTGAAACAACTGAATTATTAAAAGAATTTATCATTAAAGTTGAAAATCAATTAGACAACAAAGTGAAAATAATAAGAAGTGATAATGGAACAGAATTCAAAAATGCTAACATTGAAATGTTTTGTGCACAGAAAGGGATAGCTCATTAGTTCAGTGCTCCCAGAACTCCTCAACAAAATGGAGTTGCTGAAAGGATGTTGGACCAAAAGAACCAATGAGCCGAATCAAAAAAACCTCTAAGTCCCACAGACATCACAACAACTGCTGAAGACTTGATCAGCTGTTTCATAAAGTCTGAAGAGCAACAGATGAAGTACAAGTACTGAAGACTTCAACAGCTGAAGATCAAAGTATGAAGATCAACAGTTGAAGAACTAAAGTACTGAAGATCAACAGCTGAAGAACTAAAGTACTGAATATCAACAGCTGAAGAACTAAAGTACTAAGGATCAACAACTGAAGACCAAAGTCTGAAGATCAACAGCTGAAGTCTAAAGTACTGAAGAACAACTGCTGAAGTACAAAAACTGAAGACATCAGCTGAAGACAATAGGCTGAAGACATCAGCTGAAGACAACAGCTGAAGACATCAGCTAATGACAACAGCTGAAGACATCAACTGATCACAACAGCTGAAGTTCAAGTACAAGTACTGAAGCCTTCAGAGTTTGTTACAACAGCTGAAGAAGCATTCTTCAGTTCTTGTGATGGTTTCCTTTCAGTAGTTTTCTTTTTATTTCAGTGTTTGTAAAACGACTGAAGAGCATGTTCTTTAGTCGTTGTAGTTTCAGTAGTTTTTTTTCAGTAGTTGTAGTGATAGTTAACACTTAGTATTTTTGTAAGGAGATGTCAGCTGTTTGACATTTTTAGTAGTTGTGTTAACTATCAGTAGTTTGAATAATTCTGTTAGATGTCACTATCAAGTGACATCAGCAGACGTCACATCTCCTATATAAGAGATGTTGACCTAAGTGTATGGGTAACATTCTGTTACCACGAAAGCGAATATTGAATGAAATATATTTTGCAGAATTCTCTTTGTCTATAACCGTTTGTTTTTACTTCGAATATCTTTTGTGTTCTTGTGAATTTGCTAATTCATTGTTTGTTCTCCGCTGCTATACTCTCAAATCAATCAAACGTAGATCACTGATCCTAACAAATGGTATCAGAGCAGGTTAATCATTGATCGATCTAATAGTTGATCATTGAAACTGCTATTTGATGTTTATGTTTGATTGAATTAGCTTATTTGCAAAAACTGGTTATAGATTATTGAACTTTTGCCGCTTTCGTTTATTCATTTTGAGATCTCTCTTGGTTCAATTTGGTTTGTTGTGTTTTGTTCTAAATCTGTAATAGCTTAATTGAATTTGGTTGAATCTGAGATGACTACTCCTTCTAATCACCCTCACAACACCGGTTCTTCAACCAAGCCTCCGATGCTGGTTAGGACTGAGTATAACATATGGCAACGAAGGATACTTCATCACCTGTCTGTTAACAGTTCAGGTTGTTGGACATCTGTGGTACATGGACCACATAAGCCTATGGTGAACAATCCGGAAACCAATCAAATGGTTCCGAAGAAGAAGGAACAATACTCAGATGATGATCAGAAACCGTTTGAGATTGATGCTAAAGCCCATGGAATTCTGGCCATGGCATTGCCGAATGAAATCTATTCAAGGCTTATGCATCATGAAACTGCTCATGACCTCTGGAATGCACTGAAGGAACAATTCGGTGGAACTGATGAGGTCTTAGCAAACAACAGAGAAATCCTCGCCCAACAATAGAACATTCTCTCATAGAAAGGGTGAGACACTGACTCAGCGGTTTGAGCGTTTTTCCTGTTTGATCTCTAAGCTAAAAATGCTGAAACAAGAATACACCAACAGCCAGATGAATAACAAATTCCTCAGATCACTGCCTGAGAGATGGGACACATACACTATTGTCCTACGCTCTAGTGCAAATCTGGATAGCCTATCTCTCACCCAACTTCATGGGAAATTGCTTACATTCGAAAGAGAGATGGAGCAGAAAAGGAAACTGTCATCATCAGGAAAGCTCAGTGATGACTTTGTACCAGGGAACACTGCCTTGGTTGGTCATGAGTCAGAATATGCTGCATCTGAAAGAAATTATGATGAGCATATTGATTTCTCTTCAACCAATTCTGATCATGCATTTGTTGGTATTGATAGTCATTCTGGCAGTAATAGTGACAATCTATGCTTCATCATGGATGATCTGAAGGGAATTGCTGATGATGATTTAGAAGAGATGGATATTCTAAGCCAAATGGCCTTAGTTAATATCAGATCTCAGAAGTTCTACAAGAGAACTGGCAGGAAATTTCCTGGACTCTCTAGCAAAACCAAAGTTGGTTTTGACAAGAGTAAGTTGAGGTGTCACAAATGCCAAAGGCTTGGACACTTTGCAAGAGAATGTAGATCAACTGGATCTAACTCTTCTACACCCTTTGTGACTTTTCCTAGCACTAGTCTACAAAACACAGGGCAACATCCTGCTGGTTCTGGTCATCAATCACACCCTGTATCTCCTGCATACTTTGTCCCCCAGGGTCCAATGTCATATCCTTTTCCCTGTTATTACTTGCCTCAGTCAAATACGGTTCAAGCTCCATTGCACAACAACCAAATGCATTACCTGAACCTCAAGCTTCTCAATCTCATCCAAACTCAACCACTCAACACACAGCTTTTTCACCCCAGGAGTGTTGACTAGAGCAGTTTACCAGATGATTTGTCTGGTCATGAACACTATTCTCTGGTGCTGGTCAACATGGTGGTGATAGTCCTTTTGGAAATCTAGCTCTTATGGCTTTGGAGTCTCCTGATACTTTATCATCTAATGCATCTACACCACAGGTATCACAGGTATCCTCTGAGGCAAAAGCCAAGTTATGTTCTGAAACATGCATAGTCGTATTTGCATCTATTAGAGAAGCAAATGTAGCTTTAATTAACAAGAAAATTGAGGTAGAACAAATAATTTCCAAAAGAAAAGCTGAATTTGAGTCTGTGCTTAATGATAAGAATGATGAGATTTACAAACTTAAATGCCAAATCACAGATGATAAGGCTAGGGAAGAGGTACTTCTAGAGAAGTACAGAGACCTCAAATAAACACTTGCAGCTACCCAGGTAGAGTGTGATCGTTGGGTAAATTCTTGCAAGGGTTTTGAAATGTTCTTAGTAAGCAATCTGCTTCCAATGTGAAGTTTGACATTGGTTTATACACACTGCTCCTCCTACAGATTTTACTCCCAGAGCAGAGGTAGAATCTGATGGAGAAAGCAATAACCAATCCTTTTCATCATGTGATCTACTATCTGATACAGCACCATCAAAGGTTGAAGTCAGCATTAAGTCCTCTCAGAACCTATCAGCTAATGTTGATGGTTCAAATGCTGACACTCACATGATCAAAAATTTGATCAGTCCAGGTGGTATTTCACAAAGTATTGAAAGTACTAAAGTGAATGTCATAACACCTGGAAGACAAACCCAAACTATTGCATGTACTAAAGGGAAGAAAACTGCAAGTAGTAAGGGTGGGAAAACTACTAAAGAAGATATCAAAAAAGCAGGTACTAAAGGGAGAAAACTGCTAGTACTGATAGCAAATTGCTGAAGAACAAGTCTTCAGTAGTTTCATCTTCTTCTTCGGAGATGATCAACTTAAGATGAAGAAAAAGCCATGTGAAATATGTGGCTTATTCAATCATCTTACTGATGATTGCTGGTATAAAAAGGGCTCCAAACTCAAACATAATGAAAACATTAAAGAGAAAATGGATAAAATGAAAACTGAGTTTGAAATCAAATTTGTACCAGCAACATCAAAAAAACCTGTAACCCCAAAATCCAAAAAGAAATCCACAAAGAAAGGGGTTAAACAGGTAACAACTAAGGTTGCTCAAAGAGAGATGGTACAACACAGGAACCCATCTAACTCAAGCACTAATGTGTCTGATGAGCTGAAGGCTTTATCACAAAATCAGACACAACTTGTATGATGGTTCACATCTATTGGGGAGAGTCAACCAATTAGATGCTCCTGTGTTGAAACCACAGAGAAGAAAATCCATGCCAAAGGAATCTTCTTCTTCACCATCTCCATCCCCTCAGGCTGTTATTCATAGCAAGTCTGTTAGTTTACCATCTGTTGATGTGAATAGACCCAAAACCAAAAAGGTTTGGGTCTTAAAAACTAACTAATTGTTTATGATTGCAAGGTTCTTCAACATGCCAAAGTAGCATCTGGTATGTAGGCAGTAGGGGATCTATGCATATGACTGGGAACAACTCTCTTCTTCATGAATACTCTCAAGGAAAGAAGGGGTTTGTTTCTTTTGGCAATGATGCTAGGGGTTACATCATTGGAAAAGGCTTTGTCTCCAATGGAGAAATAAAGTTTGATGATGTTAACCATGTGGAAAATCTCAAGTACAATCTCTTGAGTGACAGTCAATGTGTGATAAAGGCCATGTTGCTCTTTTCACCAGTCAGAACTGCCGGATTCTGTCATCCAAAGTTCTGAATTTGATTGATAAGGTGTTGGATGATCACACTCTCCTGAGGGCAAATAGGACAGGAAGAGTGTATGCCTTAGATCTTTCCAAGAAAATAAATATCAGAGGCCATCCTTGCCTATTTTCCAAAGCCTCTCCTCACGAATCTAAATGTGGCACAGAAGGCTGGGTCATGTTAATTTCAAAAACATGAATCAGCTGATCCACAATAGTTTAGTGAGAGGCTTACCAATAAGGAGTTCCACTGTGATGAAACCTGCATTGCTTGTTTAAAAGGAAAACAACACAAAGTCTCATTCCCCCTATTGAAGAGCCTAAGTCCACTGCCTGCTTGCAATTACTGCATATGGATCTATTTGGTCCTGTGAGAGTGATGAGCATGGCAAAGAAGAAATACTGTCTTGTAATTGTGGATGATTACTCCAGATTTGTATGGACTTTCTTTCTGTATTCAAAGGATGAGGTTGCTCAGAAGATTATCAACTTTTTGTTATATGTTGAGAAGCAGTATTCCCTTTCAGTCAAGTGTATAAGGAGTGGCAATGGAACTGAATTCAGAAACCATACACTTGATGAATTTTATCTTTCAAAGGGAATCAAAAGGCAGTTTATCATCCCAAGGACTCTAGAACAAAATGGAGTCATGGAGAGAAAGAACAAGACCCTAATTGAAGCTACAAGGTCTATGTTGGCTGACTCTGGTTTGCCACTGACCTTTTGGGCTGAAGCTGTTAACACAGCTTGCTATGTGCAGAATAGAGCCTTAGTAAATCAGAGGTTGATGAAGACTCCATATGAAGTTCTACATCACTTGGCTCCTCTAATTTCATTTTTCAGAGCATTGGGTGTCCCTGTTTTATTCTCAACACAAAGGATCAACTCAAAAAATTGATCCTAAGGTGGATGCAGGGTATTTTGTTAGTTATTCATCTACTTGCAAAGCATACAGAGTCTTCAACTGCAAAACAAAGATAGTTGAAGAGACTTTGCATGTGAAGTTTAATGAATCTCCAATGGACAAGATTCCACAAAACCCTGTGGAGTTGTTTGATTTGGACGTACTGCAATATGTTCCTTCTTAACCTCCAGTTGTTGCAGACCATGTGGATAAATCATCTTCTGCAGCATGTCTTCCACCTGGTGGTATTGATGATGATGATGATAATATCAATACTCACCTATTCAAGTTTAGTGACCAGCTGCCTGTGTCTGCTAAACATGATGTTCCTGTAGCTTCAGCAGTTCCATCCATAACAAATGCTAATGAGATCTCTAATTCCTCTACATCTTTTGAGTTACCATGAAATTCTTGGTTTCAAGAGTCTGTATCAACATCTGCTGCTACTGAAGGTTCTACAAACACTTGCACAGATATCATTGTTTATCAAGAGCTGAAGAATCACCCAATGTCTCAAATCATTGGTGATATCAATGCTGGAATTTCAACAAGAAGTCAATTGTCTAACTTCTGCTTCTATGCTCTCTTCATCAATCAGCTAGAGCCAACGAACTATCATATTGCTTTAAGAGACAATGGATGGGTTGAAGCCATGCAGCTTGAGCTACTTCAGTTCAAGAAACAGCAAGTGTGGGAACTGGTTCCTCTACCCCCAGGTAAGTGTGCAATAGGCACTAAATGGGTGTTTAGGAATAAAACTGATGAAAATGGGCTTATTGCTAAGAACAAGGCTAGACTGGTTGTACAAGGGTTCTCACAAGAAGAAGGTATTGATTATGATGAAACCTTTGCCCCTGTAGCCAGACTAGCGGCAATTAGATTGTTCTTAGCCTATGCTGCATTCCACCATCTCAAAGTTTTTCAAATGGATGTCAAAAGTGCATTTTTATATGGGAAAATAAAAGAAGAAGTTTATGTGTGTCAACACCAGGTTTTGAGGATAATAAACATCCTGAATCGGTGTCTAAACTTGATAAGGCTCTTTATGGGTTGAAACAAGCTCCTAGAGCCTGGTATGAGACACTCTCCACTTTTCTTCTCAAGAATAATTTCACTAGAGGCTCCATAGATAAAACTTGTTTATTAAGAAGGTGGATCAGCATAAGCTACTTGTTTAAATTTATGTTGATGATATCATTTTTGCATCCTCTGATCCCCAGTTGTGTGATGATTTTACCAAATTAATGAAATAGAGGTTTGAAATGAGTGCAATGGGAGAATTACAGTTCTTTCTAGGCTTGCAAATCAAACAAAAGGCTGATGGCACCTTTATTCATCAGTCCAAATATACAAAAGATCTTTTGAATAAGTTTGATTTACAAAATAGTAAGCCCTGTTCTACTCCCATGTGCAACACCACACAACTGGATGCGGATCAGAAAGGTAAAGCTGTTGATGAAATACTTTACAGATGTATGATTGGGTCCTTGATGTACTTAACAGCTTCTAGACCAGATATCATGTTTGTTACTTGTGTCTGTGCTAGATTTCAGGCTGCTCCTAAAGAGTCTCATTTGGTTGCAGTGAAGAGGATCTTTAGATATTTGTAAGGTACACAATCTCTAGGATTATGGTATTCCACTGGACACTCTTGCAAATTAGTTGCTTTTTCAGATAGTGACTATGCAGGGTGCAAGTTAACTAGAAAGTCAACTTCTGGTGGATGTCAATTCCTATGCAACTATTTGATTTCTTGGCAGAGTAAGAAACAAACATCTGTTGCTAATCCACTGCTGAAGCAGAGTACATTGCAGCTGCAAGTTGTACTTCTCAGGTACTTTGGCTTCAGAACCAACTTTTGGATTATCGCATTACAGAGACTAAGACTCCATTATTAATGGATAGTGCTTCAGCTCTGTGCATTGTCAAAATCCAGTCCAGCACTCTAGGACCAAACATATAGAGATCAGACATCATTTTATTCGGGATTGTTTTGAAAAAGGTCTGATTGATCCTAAGTTGTGCCTAGTGCTGATGAGCTTGCAGACATTTTTACTAAGCCTTTGGATAGTTCAACTTTCCAAAACATTGTGTTAGGCTTGGTATGCTGCAGCTAGAATTAGTGATAATTACTGATGATCTCAGTAACTAAGTACTGATACTCATTAGTAACCATATCACAGATAGTACTGATTCTGTTAAAACAACCGATCAGTTACAACTACTGATGTAGTTATAACTACTGATATCAGTAAAAACAGACAAGTACTGATGATGAAACAACTGAAACCAGCCAAAAAGGCTGATGAGTAAGTGTTGAGGATAGTATGAAACAGCTGAAAGACTATGAATGACGAAAACTACTGATGAGAACTCTTCTCAGTTGTTTCTACAACTGCACTTTCATCCTAAACAACTGATGACAAAAACATGTCTTCAGTAGTTCACAACTACTGATGACTAACACCAAGTCATCAGCTGTTTACAACAACTGATTACAAAACCCTGTCTTCAGTAGTTTCACACTACAGATGACTAACACCAAGTCATCAGCTGCTTACAACAACTGTTGACAAAACATGTCTTCAGTAGTTTCACAACTACTGATGACTAACACCAAGTCATCAGCTGTTTTCAACAATGATACCAAAACCATGTCTTCAGTGGTTTCACAACTACTCATGACTAAAATCAAGTTATCAGTTGTTTACAAAAAGACAAATCCAAGGTTTCAGTAGTTTATAACTACTGATGACTAAAACCAAGTCTTCAGTGTTTTCAAACATCTGAAGTCAAAACATGGTTTTCAGGTTTTATAACTGCTCATGCCTAAAACCAAGACTCAGTTGTTTCAACATCTGAAAGGGTAATACCACGTCATCAGTCGTTTAAAACTACTGATGATTACACCAAACCCTTCAGTTGTTTTCTAACCCTTACCCTATAATACCTTACCTAAGCCTTCAGAGTTTTAATCATTTCTAAACCTAACGTTCAAACCTCCAAAACTTCTCTCTCATTAATGGCGATCATGCCGCTCAAACCACGACACAACTGTGTAGCCTACCTCACCAAATTGCCTTTCTGGACAAAGTTCGATAACGCCATTGATCTAATGTGTCCAGTCCACCTAAAACGGCCTTCCTTCTAAATCCCACCATTCATGCCGAATCCCTTCACCACTTTTGGACGAACGTCACCATTACCACTAGAGAGAACAACTCCGAGTCTCTCCAGTCGGTCATCAACAACCATCAAGTGGTCATCACTCCGGCAATCTTACGCCAAACCCTAAACCTGGATGATGCCACTTTTCCCGCTGGGTATCCAAAGGGCACAACTGATTTAACCTTTGCCCACCATGGATATCAGGGAAACCTTAGTGCCTCTACCATTTTGGAAGAAACATTTCCATGATGCAGAACGTCTTGTCTTTCACATGGTAAATGTTTGTTTAGCTCCTAAGACATCCTTGTGGGATCAAATGTCTACCAGATGGCAGCAGGTACTATTCTCTATCCTTGAGCAACAAGACTTAAACTTTTCTGAAATCATTTTTCTTGAACTTAGGATATGGCCTCAAAATCTATTTCTAACCGCTGGATATTATATCCTTGGTCATTATGGCCATAATAGAGAATCAGCTGAAAGCTGAGGGACTGTTGGCCTTGGAGTCCCTGCAATGGTGTATTGCCTAAAGTATACTCCAGGCACAACTCTGACCACACACTGAACACGGCTGTCAACTGCGTAAACCCACGCAGTTGGAATCCACAGCCACCACCTCTAGAACCAGAGTCCCCTCAAGCCAAAATCCAAAAAGCCAAAAAGGCTACTCAGGGAGATGAGTCCCCTGTGAATGCCCCTGTCCATAAACGCAGGAAACACATACTGGTATTAACCCCCCAGTTGTGTCAAAGACGCAACCAAACCACACCGCCGCACGGGTATCTCTCAAAAGGATCCTGTTGCAACCAATATTGGGGAACCCACACTACTGGAACCTATCTCACTTGAGAGGGTTACCATTGAAGCGCACCATTCACCCCGGGTGCAATCCGCTTTACCCAATCATCACATGCAACCGCCCCCCAAAGTCCTACATTAATTGTTGCACAAGTGTTGAGTCAGTTGCACTCCTCACCCCTCCCCAGATACCAATTACAACTGGGCATACCTCTACCATTGAGGGGGAGGATCAAAGTGCATCTGATAACCCACAGCATAGGGGTTACAATGTTCCATTCCTAGTGTAGAAAAGGAGATTGGAATTTTGGTGAGGCTGCCACTCATCCTGTTTCAGCATATGCTCAGGATGTAGTTGGTACCATTACTAAGACCTTACAGAGGCAACTGCTGATGAAGGACGTAGTCCTGAGGCAGGAAAGTCCCAGTTCCAAGACAAGGGGCACATGCTACAACTGATCTACACTCAGTGCATGTTATCCTGATTTTATCAGGAGGTCAGGTGATTCAGTACCCATGATGATGACCGGGCTTCTTTTATGATGTTTTAGCCCAAAACACCATCCTGGAAGAGGAGGTGAGCAGACTCAAAGAGCTGCTTGCCAAACAATTCTGAGGATCAAAGACCATCTTGACAGGATCAGCGATCACAAGTTGATGTATCAGAATACAAAGCAGCGGAATACAAACTAGAATTAGACAAATTGTAGCAAGCAATCGATACTTGTAAGCATTAAGATCGCATAGGTTATATGGAGAGAATATGTATTTCTGATTTCTAGGAATGTTATAGATGTAGAATATTTCTAATCAAATCAATCATTCATTCCATTCATTCACTCATTCCTCATTGATTACAATAGGTTGTCACTCCTTATATAGAGTGCAACAGTCACTGCTGTTATCACGGAAAGTGACAACTGGCAGATCCAATACAAAAATAACTAATTCTTAACAAACTACTGAAATGTTCACAACTACTGAGAACATATCAGCATGTTAAGTACAAAATATAAAACTACTGAAACTACAACGACTGAAGAACAAGCTCTTCAGTCGTTTTACAAAACTACTGAAACATAAAAATATAAAACTACTGATATCACAACTACTGAAGAAGTACTCTTCAGCAGTTGTGACAAACTACTGAGGCTTCAGTACTTGATCTTCACTTTGACCTTCAGGTGTTTCATCAGCTGATGACTTCAGTAGATATCATCAGCTGATGTCTTCAGTCTTTGTCTTCAGACCCTGTACATCAGTTGTTGATCTTCAGCACTTGTAAACTCTTCAGCTGTTGTACTTCAGTACTTTAGTCTTTCAGCTTCAGCACTTGTGTTCTTCAGCTGTTGTACTTCAGCACTTGGGTTCTTCAGCTGTTAAGGTCTTCAGCACTTGATCTTCAGCTGTTGAAGTCTTCAGCACTTGTCAAACTACTGATGAGGCTTTCAGCAGTTGTGATACCATGTGGGACTTAGAGGTTTTCTGATCTTGGCTCATTGGTTCTTTTGGTCCAACAAACTCCCCCTGAACCAATGCAGCCAAAACCTCTAACTTATTTATTCTCCCACTTATTGATGGCAAAATGTTGGTCTTTTTCTTCTTGATCGTAGAGAAGATGACCCATGTAAGCTCCGGCCTGGGAAGAAATCTCAAATATTGTTTGGCAGAGTATGAATGGGAACTCTGTTTTGGGGAACTGGACACAGAGTTGTTATCCCATTCATGAGATTTACTTCCCCATAATGAGCCTTTATGACTCACGAACATAGGCCTCAAGGAGAACAACTTGTTCCTCCTGAGAGAGTTCTTCTGCTCCTCCTTCGAAGAAGAACTCTGGACCATAGTACTCTGATAAGTACTTCATGGTCCTGCCATTTTTCAGCTCCACCGTAGTTACCTCCCTAATACAAATTCATCAGGATGGTTGCCTTCAAGGAGTAATAGAGCTCATTCTTCTGGATGTCTTCAAGCGTTTATATAACAACCCTTCTTAATCATCTTGTTTTCTAGTAAGCTTGAGGGGTCTTCTTTGCTTGGTGAGCTTTCTTGAATTCATCAATGATTTCCCAAGGTGAGACTACAACGGCCAACATGATGGTAGATTTATTGTTTTTCGTACCTGGCCGTTGTATGTGTGGGATAGTTTTTTATGGATTCTAGAACTCACCCTGGGGTCTGGCCATACTCTCACTCTCTCCTTCTGATACTGAAAGGTGTGCCTGAGAGTGTACAGCCTTTGAGCATGCCCTTTCATGGCTTGAATAGATGATGACTGAGGAAATTCCTTTCAACCATCTTCAACAGTTGCTCATCGTGCTGTTTGCTGTTCTTCTTCTTATATTGACTCTGACCATTTCCCTTTGAGAGTCAGGTGTGATCATGGGTTGACTTCGGGGTTTTGGTAGCTTCAAAACAGCAGAGAGTGGCAGACTATCATCTTCATCCTCTTCTTCTTCTTCTTCTTCCATCCTCAGCACCCTTCTCCTCCTTCTGGGTACATCACTGGATGATGGTAGGGTTGGTGAAGGAATTGGTTTTGAAGAATGAGGATGTTTGGATTTTGGCTTAGAGGTTGGTTAGGAGATTTGAGGGATAAGATCTGTTTGAGTGGGTGGAAGGGAAGGTTGATGTAGCATCCTTGTAGTTAGTTTCGCCTTTGTGAGTTTAGCCATCTCTAACCTTTTACCAGCCCCAGCCTCATCAAGGGCTTCCACAATAATCCCTTTGTTGAATTGCTCAGACAGACAGATTCTGGTGGCTATAGCCAGAATGCTGTCCCTGGTCCATGCGCGGATCTCCATTAATGATCTTCCAAGTATTTTGCAATAAAGCGGATCATTATTTCCAATCTCTTTCTCAAGAGCATCATACCCTGCCCATCGGGTTTGTATCTCTTGTATTCTAACCTTCTGATCTCACTATCCAGTGTGGCTGTGTCAAACCCCTGCCTGAAGAGTTGTTCAATTATTTATCCATGGATCGGCTGTGTGTGGTGTCAGCTTCTTTGCCCAGCCTCCTCCAAGGATTTGTCTTCAGCAGTGTGATCATCAGCACTTCTCTTTCGCTTGTAAGTGAGCAGAGGTTGCTTTTCTTTTTCCTTCTTGGTCTTGCATCACTTCTTTTCCTCGGATCTTTTCCTCTTCCTTTCTTTCACTGCAGTACTCCCCCTTTTTGGTTGCATTGGAGGAAGGGGTTTGTACCGCAGAAAGAGTCTTGTGGCAGCAGCATCAACCAAGGGCTGTAATGTTAAGGAAGCCTCTCATCAAGGGCTTTGATCACTATATCAGTGATTATGGGTGTGATGAGAGGGAGGGAATTTTGGATGACAACCATATTGCTCAGGAGGGTTCTGTTCCTGAGAAGTAGGGCCTGAAGCAGAGGCAGGTGGTTGATTTTGGGGTGGCTCGGTGTTTGGGAAACTTCAAGGGAAGGTGCCATCTGTGGGTGTATATGGTGGCAGATGGACTTGCATCCTGAGACATCTTGGCCAGCAGCTCTTTGCAGTTGCTAACTCATCCTCTAGGATGGTGTTTGAGCAACTACATCATAGAAGAAGCTCAGGTCATCATCATTGATACTGAACCTGACCTCCTCCTTAGAGCAGGATGAACATGCACTGAGTGTAGATCAATTGGTGCATGTGCCCCTTGTTCTCGGTTACTGGGACTTCCAGCCTCAGGACAATGTCCATCATCAGCTGTTGCCTCTAGGGAGGTCTTAGCAATGTTACCAGCCTCATCTGGTCATGTGCTGAGTCAGAGGAGGTGGCAGCCTCACTAGATATTCTAAGCTCCTTGTCTACACTAGGAGATAGAATTGGGAACCCTGTGCTGTGGGTTCTCAGGTGCACTGTGTTCCTCCCCCTCAATGTAGAGGTATTCCCAGTAGTAAGTGGTTTCTGGGGAGGGGGTGAGGAGTGCAATTGAGTCAGCACTTGTGCAACTATTAAAGTTGGGCTGTGAGGGGCGGTTGTTTGGGGTGAGGGGTTAGAAGCAGTGTGCACCTGGGGAGGATGGTGCTCTTCAATGGCAATCTCTCAAGTGAGTAAGATCCAGATAAGTAGGTGCCTTTGGGGGAGGCTGCAGGCTGCCTGAGCGGCTGTGGCTGGATGAGTCATTGTATCCACTAGGGGGTTTGGACTAGTGGATATATCCTGCGTTTGTGTTGCAGGGGCATCCTCAGGGGACTCAATTCCCTGAGTAGCCATTTGGGGTTCTTTTTGGTGGTTTGGTAGGGACTTTGGATTTGGAGGTGGTGGCTGTGGGTTCCAGCTGCGTGGGTTTTCGCAGCTTGGCAGCCATTTTTAGTGTCCGGTCAGAGTTGTGCCGGGAGTATACTTCCGGCAGAACAGCCGTAGCAGGGACTCCCAAGCCAACAAGTCCCTCAGCATTAAGCTGGTCTGTAATAATGGCCATTATGAACCGTGGATAGAGTATCAACGGTGGCAGTTAGTTTTTGAGCCATATCTTTGAGCTCTGAAAATATTAATTCTGAAAAGTTTAGTGGTTGTTGCTCAAGGATAGAATACATTCCTGCTGCCATTTGGTGGACATTTGATCCCAAGACGACGTCTTAGGGGCCAAACATACATTTACCATGTGAAAAATCAGGCGCTCAGCGTCATTAAAGTGTTTCTTCATGATGGTGGTGTGGCACTGAGATCGCCTTGATATCCATGCTGAGCAAAGGATAGATCTATGGTGCCCTTCGGATATCCAGCAGGAGAAGTAGCATCATTCAGTTGAAGAATTTTACGGATTGTTGCAGGAGTAATGACTACTTCTTTGTTGTTGACGACTGACCGGAGGGATGGTGTGTTGCTCTCCTCAGTGGTAACAGTAACGTTCATCCAAAATTGGTTCAAGGATTCGGCATGTAAGACGGGGTTCAGAGGAATGCCTTGTTGTATTGGGACTGAACCATAAGATCGATAGCAGTATCGAACTTAGTCCAGATCGGCAATTTAGTGAGGTAGGCAACACAGTTGTGTCGCGGTTTAATTGCATAGACGCCATGGAGAAGAGGGAGAGTTTTGGAGAGGAACGTTAGGTTTGAAGAAGATGAAGCATGGAGAGCTCAGGTTAGGGGTATTTTAGGGTACGGGTAAGAAACGACTGAAGGATGTGGTGTTAGTCATCAGTAGTTTTAAACGACCGTTGACATGGTATTATCCTTTCAGACGTTGAAACAGCTGAAGTCGTGGTGTTAGGCATCAGTAGTTTAGAAAACTACTGAAGACCGTGGTTTGACTTCAGATGATTGAAACAACTGAGGACTTGGTGTTTGTCATCAGTAGTTATGAAACTACTGAAGACAGTGGTTTTGTCATCAGCTTGTTGTAAACAACTGAAGACTTGGTATTAGTCATCAGTAGTTATAAAACTACTGAAGACGTGGTTTTGCTTCAGTTGTTTAAATGAAACAGCAGTTGTACAAACGACTGAAGAGAAAGTTCTCTTCAGCTGTTTTCGTCAATTCTTAGCTTTCAGCTGTTTCAAACTGTCCTCAACACATTCATCAGTCTTTTTGGCTGATTTCAGTTGTTTCATAGGACATCAGTACTTATCTGTTTTACTGATTGCAGTAGTTGTAACTGCATCAGTAGTTGTAACTATAATCAGTAGTTAGAACAGATGAAGTACTTCAGTACTTGTGAGACATTTAGCCTTCAGTAGTTATAAAAACTACTGAGGATTAAAAGAACTCATCAGTACTTATATGTGACATTGGTACTTATGATCATCAGTATGATTACTAAGATCATCAGTAGTTGTCACTTATTCTAGTTGCAGCATACCAAGCCTTAACACCAGGTTTTGGAAAGTTGAACTATCCAAAGGCTTAGTAAAAATGTCTGCAAGCTCATCAGCACTAGGCACAAACTTAGGATCAATCAGACCTTTTTCAAAACAATCCTTATAAAATGATGTCTGATCTCTATATGTTGGTCCTAGAGTGCTGGACTGGATTTTTGACAATGCAAAGAGCTGAAGCACTATCCATTAACAATGGAGTCTTAGTCTCTGTAATGCCATAATCCAAAAGTTGGTTTTGAAGCCAGAGTACCTGAGATGTACAGCTTGCAGCAGCAATGTACTCTGCTTCAGCAGTGGATGTAGCAACTGAGGTCTGTTCTTGCTCTGCCAAGAAATCAAGCAGTTGCCTAGGAATTGACATCCACCAGAAGTTGATTTCCTGGTCAACTTACACCCTGCATAGTCACTGTCAGAAAAAGCAACTAATTTACCAGATGTCCGGTAGAAACCATAAACCTAGAGATGGAGTGCCTTGCAGATATCTAAAGATCCTCTTGACTGCAATCAGATGAGACTCTTTAGGTGCAGCCTGAAATCTAGCACAAACACATGTAGCAAACATAATATCTGGTCTAGAAGCTGTTAAATACATCAAGGACCCAATCATACATCTGTAAAGTGTTTCATCAACCACTTTACCTTTCTGATCTGAGTCCAGTTGTGTGGTGCTGCTCATGGGAGTAGAACAGGGCTTACAGTTTTGTAAATCAAACTTTTGCAAAAGATCTTTTGTATATTTGGACTGATGAATAAAAATTCCATCAGCCTTTTGTTTGATTTGCAACCCCAGAAAGAACTGTAATTCTCCCATGGCACTCATTTCAAACTTCTGTTGCATCAACTTTGTAAAGGCATCACACAACTTTGGATCAGAGGATGCAAAAATAATATCATCGACATAAATTTGAACAAGTAGATTATGCTGCCAGCTTTCTTAATGAATAAAGTCTTGTCTATGGAGCCTCTAGTGAAATTGTTTTCCAGAAGAAAGTTTGATAATGTCTCATACCAGGCTCTGGGAGCTTGTTTTAACCCATAAAGAGCTTTATCAAGCTTATACACCCAATTAGGATGTTTATTGTCCTCAAAGCCTGGAGGTTGACATACATAAACCTCTTCTTTAACTTTTCCATACAAAAATGCACTTTTGACATCCATTTGAAAGACTTAAGGTTTGATAAGCAGCATAAGCTAAAAACAATCGAATTGCTTCCAGTCTGGCTACAGGGGCAAAGGTTTCATCATAATCAATACCTTCTTCTTGTGCAAACCCCTGAACAACCAGTCTGGCCTTGTTCTTAACAATAAGCCCATTTTCATCGTTTTGTTCCTAAACACCCATTTAGTGCCTATTGCACACTTACCTGGAGGTAGAGGAACCAGTTCCCACACTTGCTGTTTCTTGAACTGAAGAAGCTCAAGCTGCATGGCATCAACCCATCCATTGTCCTTTAAAGCAATGTGATAATTCTTTGGCTCTTGCTGACTGATGAAGAGAGCATAGAAGCAGAAATTTGACAATTGACTTCTTGTTGATACTCCAGCAGTGATATCACCAATGATTTGAGACATAGGGTGATTCTTCAGATCTTGATACACAATGAGATCTGTGCAAGTGTTTGTAGCCGGTTCAGCAGCAACAGATGGTGATGGTGAATCATTTCCTTGAAACCAATCAGTGGATGGTAATTCAAAGGGAGTTGAATTCGAAGAAATCTCATCAGCATTGTTGTGGATGGTGCTACTGGCGCTACAGGAACATCAGGTCTAGCTGAGTCAGGCAGCTGATCACTAAACCTGAAGAGGTGAGTACTGCAATCATCATCATCATCAGCAGTACCACCAGGTGGTGAACTGTTGACAGGAGCAACAGCAGGAGTTTGATAAGGAACATATTGCAGTATGTCCAAATCAAATAACTCCACAGGACTTTGTGGAATCTTGTCCTTTGGAGATTCATTAAACTTAACATGTAGAGTTTCTTCAACCATCTTTGTTCTGCAGTTGAAGACTCTGTATGCCTTGCAAGTAGATGAATAACCAACAAAGTATCCTGCATCCACCTTAGGATCAATTTGTGGAGTTGATCCTTTGTGTTGAGAATAAAACAGGGACACCCAAATGATTGAAAAATGAAATCAGAGGAGCCAAATGATGGAGAACTTCATATGGAGTCTTCATCAACCTCTGATTTACTAAAACTCTATTTTGCACATAACAAGCTGTGTTGACAGCTTCGGCCCAAAAGGTCAATGGCAAACCTGAGTCAGCCAGCATGGACCTTGCAGCTTCAATGAGGGTCCTGTTCTTTCTCTCCACTACTCCATTTGTTCTGGAGTCCTTGGAATGCTGAACTGCCTTTTGATTCCCTTTGAAAGATAGAAGTCATCAAGTGTATGATTTCTGAACTCAGTTCCATTATCACTCCTAATACACTTGACTGGAAGGGAATACTGTTTCTCAATGTACAGCACAAAGTGGATAATCTTCTGAGCAGCCTCATCCTTTGAATGTAGAAAGAAAGTCCATACAAATCTGGAGTAATCATCCACAATTACCAGACAGTATTTCTTCTTTGCCATGCTCATTACTCTCACAGGACCAAATAGATCCATATGCAGTAATTGCAAGCAGGCAGTGGACTTGGACACTTCAATAGGAGGGAATGAGACTTTGTGTTGTTTCCTTTTAAACAAGCAGTGCAGGTTTCATCACAGTGGAACTCCTTTATTGGTAAGCCTCTGACTAACTATTGTGGCTAAGCTGATTCATGTTTTTGAGATTAACATGACCAAGCCTCCTGTGCCACAGTTTAGATTCTTGAGAAGAGGCTTTGGAAAATAGGCAAGGATGCCTTTGAGATCTATCTTCTTAGAGAGATCTAAGGCATACACTCTTCCTGTCCTGTTGGCTTTCAGGAGAGTGTGATCATCCAACACCTTGTCAATCAAGTGCAAAACTTTGGATGACAGAATCCTACAGTTTTGACTTGTGAAAAGGGCAACATGGCCTTTATCACACATTTGACTGACACTCAAGAGGTTGTTCTTGAGATTTTCCACATGATTAACATCATCAAATTTGATTTCTCCATTGGAGACAAAGCCCTTACCGATGATGTAACCCCTAGCATCATTGCCAAAAGAGACAAATCCCTTCTTTCCTTGAGAGTAGTCATGAAGAAGAGAGATGTTCCCAGTCATGTGCATAGATCCCCCACTGTCTACATACCAGATGCTACTTTGGCATGTTGAAGAACCCTGCAATAATAAACAATCAGTTAGTTTTAGAGACCCAAACCTTTTTGGTTTTGGGCCTGGTCTCATCAATAGATGGTAAACTAACATGTTTATTTGTAACAACAGCCTGAGAAGAAGAAGATGGTGTAGAAGAGGAGTCCTTTGGCTTAGACCTCCTTTCTGTGGTTTCAACATAGGAGAATCTAGTTGGTTAACTCTACCAACAGATGTTGTACCATCATCACCAGCTGTGTCTGATTTTGTGATAAAGCTTTCAGCTCATCAGACACATTGCTAGTGGAGTTAGATAAGGTCCTATGTTGCACCTTCTTCTTTTGAGCACCCTCAGCTGTCACCTGTTTAACTCCTTCCTTTTTGGATTTCTTTAAGGACTTAAGGGTTACAGGATTTGATGTTGCTGATACAAATGTGGTCTCAAACTCAGTTTTCATTTTTACCATTTTCTCATTAATTTCTTCTTTTTGTTTGAGTTTGGAACCTCTTTTGTACCAACAATCATCTGTAAGATGATTGAACAAACCACATACTTCACATGGTTTCTTCTTCATCTTAGGTTGATCATCAACTAAAGATGGTGAAGCAACAGAAGACTTGTTCTTATGCTTTGGAAGCATTGGTTGCTTTCTTGACTACCTCTTTAGTAGTCTTCAAACTCTTTCTACTGCCAGTTTTCTTCTCTTCAGTACTGACAGCAGTTGAAGTTTGAACTTCAGGTGTTAAATCCTGCTCTCAGTCCTTTCAGGACCTTCAGGATTAACTCCTGAGTTGATCAACCTATTGATCATGTGAATGTCAGCATTTGGACCATCAACATCAACTGATAGGTTCAAAGAGGGCTTGATGCTGACTGCTACTTCTGATTGTGCTGTATCAGAAGGTAGATCACATGATGTGATGGATTGGTTATCACTCTCACCATCAGATTCTACCTCTGCTCTTGGGGTAAAATCTGTAGGTGGAGCAGTGTGATTGTAGCCAATTCCAAACTTCACATTTGAAGCAGATTGCTTACTAAGAAGCATTTCAAAACCTTTGCATGATTGTACCCATCTATCACACTCGACCTGGGTAACTGCAAGGGTTTCTTTGAGATCTTTGTACTTCTCTAGAAGTACATCTTCTCTAGCCTTATCATCAATTATTTGGCAATTCAGTTTATAAACCTCATCATTTTTATCTTTGAGCACCAACTCAAACTCAGCTTTGTTTTTGGAAATTATTTGTTCTAGCTCAATGTTTTATTAATTAAAGCTACATTTGCTTCTCTAATGGAAGCAAATGCTGCTATGCATGGTTCAGAACATAATTTGGCTTTTGCCTCAGAGGATACCTGTGATACCTGAGGTGTAGAGGCATTGGAAAATGAAGTATCAGCAGACTCCAAAGCCATAAGAGCTAGATTCCAAAGGGACTGTCACCACCATGTTGACCAGCACCTGAGAACAGTTGATCATGACCAGACAAGTCATCTGGTAAACTGCTCCAGTCGACAACTCCTGGGGTGAAGAAGCTGTGTTGTTGAGATTGAGGTTGTTGATGAGATAGGGAAGGCTGAGGTTCTGGTAATGCATGAGGTTGTGGTGTCATAGGAACTTGAACTTGATTTGACTGTGGCATGTAATAACAAGGGTACTGATATGGCATTTGACCCTGAGGAACAAAATATGCCGGAGATTGTTGTTGAGGATGATGACTAGAGGTGACAGGATGTTGCCCTCTGTGTTGTTGACTATTGCCAGGAAAAGTCACAAAGGGTGCAGTAGAGTTAGATCCAGTTGATCTACACTCTCTTGCAAAGTGTCCAAGCCGTTGGCATTGTGACACCTCAACTTGCTCTTGTCAAACCAACTTTGTTTTGCCAGAGAGTCCTGGGAATTTTCTTCCAGTTCTTTTGTTGAACTTCTGAGATCTGATATTTATCAAGGCCATTTGGCTCAAAATATCCATCTCTTCTAAGTCATCATCAGCAATCCCTTGAGATCATCCATAATGAAACATAGATTGTCATTATTACACCCAGTAATTGACCATCAAACACTTACTGAGAATAGTATATGTGTCCCATCTCTCAGGCAGTGAATGAGAAATTGTATTCATCTGAATATTTGTGTACTCAAGTTTGACCATTTTTTATTCAGAGATCAAACAAGAGAACCGCTCAAATTGTTGAGTCAGTGTCTCACCCTTCTATGAGAGAATGTCTCATATTGTTGGGCAAGAATTCTCTATTATTTGCCAAGACCTCATCTGTTCCTCCAAATTGTTCTTTCAAAGCAATCCAGAGGTCATGGGTAGTTTCATGATGCATTAGCCCAGAATAGATTTCATTGGGCAATGCCATGGCCAGAATTCCATGGGCTTTTGCATCAATCTCAAGCAACTTCTTATCCTCATCTGAGTATGCTCCCTCCTCTTCGGAACCATTTTATTGGTTTCCGGGTTATTCACCATAGGCTTGTGTGGACCATGTACCACTAATGTCCAACACCCTGCGCTGTTAACAGACAGGTGATGGAGCATACGTCTTTGCCATATGTTATACTCATTCCTAACCAGCATAGGTGGCTTGGTTGAGGAACCAGTATTGTGAGGATCATTGGAGGGAGTAGTCATTTTCAGTTCAAAAACAATTAGTTCAAGCTTTTAAAAGTTTTAGACAAACCACAACAACTCAATGAGAACCAAGAAAAGATCTCAGGATGAATGAGCAGAAATACAGAAAATTCAATCTCTATAACCGTTTCTTGCAAAAACAAAAGCTAATTCAATCAAACTTAGATCTTGAATAGCAGTTTCAATGATCAATTATTAGATCGATCAATGATTAACCTGCTCTGATACCATTTGACAGGATCAGCGATCACAAGTTTGATGTATCAGAATACAAAGCAGCGGAATACAAACTAGAATTAGACAAATTGTACAAGCAATCGATACTTGTAAGCATTAAGATCGCATACGGTTATAGGGAGAGAATATGTATTTCTGATTTCTAGGAATGTTTATAGATGTAGAATATTTCTAATCAAATCAATCATTCATTCCATTCATTCACTCATTCCTCATTGATTACAATAGGTTGTCACTCCTTATATAGAGTGCAACAGTCACACTGTTATCACGGAAAGTGACAACTGGCAGATCCAATACAAAAATAACTAATTCTTAACAAACTACTGAAATGTTCACAACTACTGAGAACATATCAATGTTAAGTACAAAAATATAAAACTACTGAAACTACAACGACTGAAGAACAAGCTCTTCAGTCGTTTTACAAAACTACTGAAACATAAAATATAAAAACTATGATATCACAACTACTGAAGAAGTACTCTTCAGCAGTTGTGACAAACTACTGAGGCTTCAGTACTTGATCTTCAGACTTTGACCTTCAGGTTTCATCAGCTGATGACTTCAGTAGATATCATCAGTTGATGTCTTCAGTCTTTGTCTTCAGACCCTGTACATCAGTTGTTGATCTTCAGCACTTGTAAACTCTTCAGCTGTTGTACTTCAGTACTTTGGTCTTTCAGCTTCAGCACTTGTGTTCTTCAGCTGTTGTACTTCAGCACTTTGGTTCTTCAGCTGTTAAGGTCTTCAGCACTTGATCTTCAGCTGTTGAAGTCTTCAGCACTTGTCAAACTACTGATGAGGCTTTCAGCAGTTGTGATACCATGTGGGACTTAGAGGTTTTCTGATCTTGGCTCATTGGTTCTTTTGGTCCAACACATTGCCTCTCAAACCCAACAGATGGCACCTTCATCTGAGGTCTCCTAAACAGAGCCACTCCCAAATTCTCAGCCACTGCCTCTGCTTCTCGCACTATTTCTCAGGAACAGAACCCTCCTGAGCAAATAGCTGCTATCTTTCAAAACTCCTTAACTCTCATCAACCCATAATCACTGATATAGTGATCAAAACCCTTGATGAGAGGCTTCCCTCAATTATCATCCCTGATAGAGAAGTTGTGAGCAAAAGCTTTCTGACAATCAAACCTTGCAAACCAATGCAACCAAAAAGGGGGAGATTCAGTCAGTGAAAGCAAAAAGGAAGAGGAGTGAGAGAGAAGAAAGAGAACGAAAAAGAGACAGAAAGTGGTAAATGAGAAGGAGTGGTTGGAGAGACCGAAAAGGAGAAGGAAAAGGAAAAGGAAATGCCTTGGAGCTAATAGTGAAAGAGGCTGATGCCGAACACAGCAGATCAATGGATAACATCATTGATTAGTGTGTTAGGCAAGGCCATGACACTGAACAAATGACTCTGAAATCAGAAGATTAGAGATTGAAGAAATCCAATCTAGATGGGCAAGTTATGAGGTGTTAGAAAGAGAAAGGCTGGGGATCATGATCAGATTATAGCGAAGTATCTTGGCAGATCATTGATCGAAATCAAGGCTTGGCAGGGACAGCATCTTGGCAATAACCCACAAGATTGTTCGTCTGAAGTATACACCAAAGGGCTTGTTATGAAGCTTTGAATGAAAGGGGTGCTGGGAGCAAGACTGAACTAGCCAAGCAATCTAAGCCACACTCACCTAAAAAATGCTAGAACAGCCTGTCAACATTCCCACACCAAACAACCACCCAAACAAAAAACATATCCTTTACCCCAAAAACCACCAAAAACACAAACCACCAATCCAACTTCCTCACCCTCAAAACCAATAGCCGATGATGTACCCCAGAAGAAGAGAGAGAAGGGTATTGTGGCTAGAAGATGTGAAGAAGATGATGATGAAGATAGGCTGCCACTCTCAGCTGTTATACAGTTGCCGAAGGCCACAAGTCACTCCCCAACAATTACTCCTGAAACCCAAAAGACATTGTGAAAGTGAAGCTAGAAGAAGAAGAACTTCAAAAAACAACACGATGAGGAATAGTTGAGGAGGGTTTACAAAGCTTATGCAGCCACATCTTCTATCATCAACATGAAGAAGCAAGCTCTCAGATTATACACTCTTAAGCATACATTTCAATATCAAAAGGAGAGAGTAAGGATTTGGCCTGATCCCAGGGTGTCTCACAGGATTCACAAGAAAAACATTCCACAGAGATACATTGGCCAGGTGAAAAAGATTGTAGATGAAGTGATCTCCCTGGTCTTTGTAGTATCACCCTGGGAAATCCTAGAGGACTTCAAGAAAGCTTATAAAGCTAACCAAACCCCACAGAAGATGCTTGAAAATAAAATAGTGAAAAAGGGGTTAGTTTATAAGAGGCTTGAAGAAGTCAGGAAGAATGAACTCCAGTTGTTCCTTGAGGGTAATCACCCTGATGAGTTGCTTATAGAATCATAACAATGTGGAGCTAAAGAATGGGAAACAGGCCAAATACCTATCTGAGTACTATGGGTCAGAATCTATTTGAAGGAGGTGCTGAAGAGCTAACCATGGAGGAACATATTATCTTCCTAGAGGCCTATACAAGAGAGTCATATAGACTCATAGTGGGGAAGTAGATCTCATGAATGGGGTAAGAGCTCTATGTCTAGTTCCCAAGACAGAGTTCCCATTCATACTTTGCCAATCAAATCATTGAGACTACTTCCAGGCCGGAGCTTACAAGGCTCACTTCTAAGCTGATCTAGAAGACAAAAAGACCAATCATTCTGCCATAATAAGTGGGACATCTTCAATAAGTTTAGAGGTTTTGGCTGCATTGGTTCAGGAGAGTTTGTTGGACCAAAAGAACCAATGAGCCGGATCAGAAAAACCTCTAAGTCCCACAGACATCACAACAATTGCTGAAGACTTGATCAGCTGTTTCATAAAGTCTGAAGAGCAACAGCTGAAGTACAAGTACTGAAGACTTCAACAGCTGAAGATCAAAGTCTGAAGATCAACAGCTGAAGAACTAAAGTACTGAAGATCAACAACTGAAGAACTAAAGTACTGAAGATCAACGGCTGAAGAACTAAAGTACTGAAGATCAACAACTGAAGACCAAAGTCTGAAGATCAACAGCTGAAGAACTAAAGTACTGAAGATCAACAACTGAAGACCAAATTCTGAAGATCAACAGCTGAAGTCTAAAGTACTGAAGAAAAACTGTTGAAGTACAAAAACTGAAGACATCAGTTGAAAAGACAATTTGAATTGTTTCAAAATTTGTCTGGAGAGACAATAAATCAAATGATGAACAGATTTGTTCAACTCATAACTGAGATGTCAACAGTTGGTATCAAACCTGATCTTGAAGATTTAAATATCAAACTACTCAATGCTTTACCATCATCATGGAAACAAACTGTAAATTTACTAAAGCATACTGAGAAGTTTCCAATGGATCTAGATCTTTTTATTGCAAAAATAGAATCAGTGGAGATTGATGAAAGCTCAAGGAACAATGATAGAGCAGTATCAATGTCTCAATATCAATTTGTTGCTTCTCCTGCAACCACCATAGAAAATGCATTCATGGCAAAGAGCGAGAAAAGTCCTGAAGAAGAAGGAGATCTATTTGTAGGAGCAGGATTTTTCACTGACTCACCATTTACCAGTGCACCTGCATATACAACTCAATCTCATTCTCAATCTCCTCCTAAAACACAGTCACAATCATAAATATTCAGACAGAGACTTCTTCATCATCTAACTCTGCTAAATCTAGGAAAGTTAAAGATGTGATTAACATCCTATTAGAGGATGAAGAGTCCAAAACTGCATTTACTGCTTTTATGGCCTGCTTTCAAGCATATAAAGGTAGCCATTTAACTCAACTAGATTTTGTTTTACAGGATTTATTTGAGATGGATCCTGAAAATGTTGAAGAGATGGACCTGAACTGGCAGATGGTGATGATTGCCTACAGGACTTAAAAACATTCTTATGTCAACAAGAAGTACAAGCCTAGTGCAAACAAGACTGTTGGATTTGACAAGTCAAAATCCAGATGTTTCAACTGCAATAGTTATGGACACTTCTCAAGAGAGTGTAAAGCTCCAAGGAATAATGGAGGAAGTGCTCATTCAAGCTCAAATAATCAAAGGTTTCAACAAGCTCAGAAGACTTTTCAAAAGCCAAATCAAAGTCTTCCCATGCCAGAGCTTAAAGATGAAACCAAACCATCTGATGAAACAAAGAAGCACTAGTAGTCAACATAAAAGATGGATATGATTGGAGTGCATATGCAGATCAATTTACAAATGAATTAACATCAAGTTTATCTCTTTTTGCATAAATTCAATAGGAAGATTGGTCAGAAAACAATGACCCAAAAAGGGAAAGTGATGAAGAGGAAGATAACTATGATTGGAGTGACAAGTCTGATCCTAAAGAGGATACAGAGGAAGTAGCTCTAATGGTTCAGTCTGATCAACCAAAGGTTAAATCTTCTACTTTGACATCTGAAACCACAGTTCCAAAATTTCCTGAAATACCATCAGAAGTAAGAGAAAAGCTTTGCACCAAATCATGTTTTGAACATGTTGAACACTACAGAAACTATTCATTCAAAATCTGTGAAAAGCTAAAACAAGAGGAATCTATGCATAACCAACTTAAATCTGATCATAAAACTGCAGATCAAAATATTATCTCTCTTCAAAATTCATGGAACAAAACAATCAAAGATTTAGAAATTATTACAAAACAACTAGCAGAGATGACCAAGAATCATGAACAAGAGAAAATAGCACATGCTGCTACTCAAGTTGATCTAGCAAAAGTTAAGAGTTCAAAAATGATTGTAGAAAAACTAATCAGTGAAAGGAAAGATAAACAAAAAGTAGGATTAGGTTTCAGTCATGAACCTATGCCTGAATCTATCACTAACACACTACCAGAGAATTTCAATACTCATGATCATTCACCAGAAAACAAAGCAAAGCTTAAAGCCTTTCAGATCAAAACCAAGAATGCAGAAGAGGAAAAAGAAAATGTTCAAGTGTTTGTTGAAAAAGATCAAGAAAAAATCAAAAATAGACATCCAATCAAGATAAAATCATATGAACCAAAACAAAATATCTCTTCTGATCAAATTCACAATGTAATAAAAGAAGTCAGAGTTCAAAACAAGGATAAACAACAGATAGGAACATCAGAAGATTCAAACACCATTAATATGAAACAATTTCAATTAGAAAAGGAATCTTCTTTTGATGATGTTCAATCTGAAAATAAACCAAGCTCTTCTAAATCAAAGAATCAAAGAATCAAAGAAGAAGAAAGAAATCTGTAAAAGTAACATCTGAACAAAACAAAAGTTCAACAAAATTGATTAAAGCAACAAATCAAACATCAATACTAAAACCAATTAAATTTGTGTCAGCAGGTATGTTAAATATGAATTGTCTTTCAAATAATAAATCAAATGTTAAGAACAAATCAAACTCAGATCTGAAATCTAGTTCAGATTCAAAGACTTCCGCTGTAGCAAAAAGATTTGTTTCTAGTACATTCAAGAAGGAAATTCATGTTAAACAAATGAACAATAATCTGACACAAAATCAAACTGTGAAAAATGAAAGACAACAGTTTAAGTATATGACACCAAAATCAAACATTATATCATTGTCAAAAGTTAACAAAAAGTTGTTTTTAACGCCACAAAAGTACTGTGAAATTTGTGATATGAAAAATCACAATACTGCTGAGTGCTACTTTAACAAGTACTGTCACATATGTGACATGAGAAATCATTCGACAGCAGATTGTTATTATAACAAATATTGTACTTATTGTGATGAAAAGACTCACAACACTGCAGATTGTTACTTTAGAAATAGATCTCTCACTAGAAACTTTGCAAAATCAAACATGAGCAAAGGATTTGCTAATTCATAGTATTTGAGAGATCAAACTAATGGATTTCAAAGAGACATTAATCAACCTAATGTAGGTTTGAGATTTTTTCCTAAGAACAATTACATGAGCTCAAAACACAACATGCAAGAACACTTTATACCAAGATCTGTAAGGATGACTAATAAAAATGTTAGACATCAATACATTTCAAAAGATGATAAATCAAATGGTATAAATGATCACAAAAATAAATCAAACAATTTTCAGAATAAAATTGGAAAATTCATTAAAAATAAACCTAATTTGAATAATCTCCATTATAAACAATTTAAAATTGTTGACAAATTTGGAAAGCCCAAGACCATTTCAGCTAGGGTAGATATTTCAACTTAACTTTCTTGTAGTGCAGGTACGCCCAAAAAGACCAATCAATACATGGTATGTGGATAGTGGGTGTAGTCGGCACATGACAGGCAATACTGCCTTGTTACAAGATTTTAAGTCAAAAGATGGAACTCACGTCGCCTTTGGTGGTGATGCTGGAGGAAAAATAACTGGAGAAGGAACAATATCCAATGGGATAATAAGCTTTGATAAAGTCAACTTTTGTTCACAGTTGCACTTTAATCTTTTAAGCGTATCTCAAATTTGTGACAAATCTTATTCTATTTTGTTTGATAATTCATTCTGTTATGTTTTGAAGCCAGGTTTCAAGATAAGTAAAGATTGGGTTATTGTTACAGCTGAGAGAGACAGAGATGTATACAAATTGGATATGTCTCAAGTTGATCCTTCAACTGAAACAACATGCCTAATTGCATGGCATAGACGTCTCGGTCATTCAAATTTCAAGAACATGAACAAGCTTGTAGCAGGAAATCATGTCATTGGACTTCCATCCAAGAAGTTTGCAACTAATGGTCACTGCTCAGCATGTTTGAAGGGAAAGCAACACAGAGCGTCTTATAAGTCCAAGCCTATAAACTCATCATCCAAACCTCTTCAGATGTTACATATGGACCTTTTTGGACCAACAAATGTCAAAAGTATTGAACGAAAATCATATTGTTTAGTTATCATTGATGACTTTACAAGATGTTCATGGGTTTTCTTTCTATATGCCAAATCTGAAACAGCTGAATTATTAAAAGAATTTATCATTAAAGTTGAAAATCAATTAGACAACAAAGTGAAAATAATAAGAAGTGATAATGGAACAGAATTAAAAAATGCTAACATTGAAATGTTTTGTGCACAGAAATGGATAGCTCATTAGTTCAGTGCTCCCAGAACTCCTCAACAAAATGGAGTTGCTGAAAGGATGTTGGACCAAAAGAACCAATGAGCCGGATCAAAAAAACCTCTAAGTCCCACAGACATCACAACAACTGCTGAGGACTTGATCAGCTGTTTCATAAAGTCTGAAGAGCAACAGCTGAAGTACAAGTACTGAAGACTTCAACAGCTAATGATCAAAGTCTAAAGATCAACAGCTGAAGAACTAAACTACTGAAGATCAACAGCTGAAGAACTAAAGTACTGAAGATCAACAGTTGAAGAACTAAAGTACTGAAGATCAACAACTGAAGACCAAAGTCTGAGGATCAATAGTTGAAGTCTAAAGTACTGAAGAACAACTGCTGAAGTACAAAAACTGAAGACATCAGCTGAAGACAACAACTGAAGACATCAACTGAAGACAACAGCTGAAGACATCAGCTGAAGACAACAGCTGAAGACATCAGCTGATGACAACAGCTGAAGACATCAGCTGATGACAACAGCTGAAGACATCAGTTGATGACAATAGCTGAAGACATCAGCTGATGACAACAGCTGAAGTTCAAGTACAAGTACTGAAGCCTTCAGAATTTGTTACAACAGCTGAAGAAGCATTCTTCAGTTGTTGTGATGGTTTCCTTTCAGTAGTTTTCTTTTTATTTCAGTATTTGTAAAACGACTGAAGAGCATGTTCTTCAGTCGTTGTAGTTTTAGTAGTTTCTTTTCAGTGGTTGTAGTGATAGTTAACACTTAGTATTTTTGTAAGGAGATGTCAGCTCTTTGACATTTTCAGTAGTTGTGTTAACTATCAGTAGTTTGAATAATTCTGTTAGATGTCACTATCAAGTGACATCAGCAGACGTCACATGTCCTATATAAGAGATGTTGACCTAATTGTATGGGTGACATTTTGTTACCACGAAAGCGAATATTGAATGAAATATATTTTGCAGAATTCTCTTTGTCTATAACAGTTTGTTTTTACTTCGAATATCTTTTGTGTTCTTATGAATTTGCTAATTCATTGTTTGTTCTCCGCTGCTATACTCTCAAATCAATCAAACGTAGATCACTGATCCTAACAAAGGAAAAATAGAACACTGATTGAAGATGCTCATTCTATGTTAGCTGATGCAAAAATTCCTATCACTTTTTGGGATGAAGCAATATCAACTGCGTGTTTTGTTCAGAATCGAATCTTAATTGTAAAAGATAAACTGAAAACTCCATATGAGTTAATGTTTGGCAGAAAACTGAACATAAACTTTTTAAAATCATTTGGTTGTCCTGTTATGATTCTTAATTCAAGTGATCAATTAGGAAAATTTGATGCAAAATCTGATAATGGATTTTTCGTTGGATATTCATCAGTTTCAAAAGCCTATCGAGTCTACAACTCTAGGACAAATGTAATCATTAAAACATTCAACGTTTAATTTATGGAAAATTATTTTCCATCAGTTTCAAATGGTCCTGCATGGTTATTTGATCTAGATTCATTATCAAACTCTTTTCAATCAAATTTGTTTGATCAATCAAATTGTTTTAATTTTACAGATAAGAAGAACTCAAAAGGAGATCTTGGATCTTTCAGTGAAGATTCAGATTCTGATGACCCAGATGATTCAAGCTCAGACTACCCATTTTTATCATTTATTAAGGATTTAACAATACAAAATCATGATAATACAGTTTTAGATCATTCTGAGTCAATTAATCAGGAAGAATCGCAAAATATTCCTAATGATGGTAATGAGTTTGTGATACCTGAGTCTGGAACATCATCCATTTCAGGTGATGTAGTTGATACAGGTAACTTTGATTACTTTATCAACTCACTTACTCAAGTTCCAAACTTCAATCCACATTCTTCTACGTTAATACATGAGTTTTCCAACTTGAAACAAACAAATTTGGATGTTAATATTCAATGTGATGAGATCACTACATCTCGTATTCACAAGAATCATCCAATTTCTCAGATTATTGGTTCATTGAATGAGATAACAACAAGGCGTAAAGTAGAACAAGCAAACGTATGCTTATACTCTTGTTTTCTTTCTCAAGTTGTTCCTAAAAATGTTACTGAAGCATTAAAGGACAATGGTTGGATAGAAGCCATGCAAGAAGAATTACTTCAATTCCGCAAACAAGAAGTGTGGAATTTGGTGGATCTACCTGAAGGAGAAAATGTAATTGGCACAAAATGGTTATTTAGAAATAAGACTGATGATCATGGTGTTGTAATAAGGAACAAAGCAAGACTTGTTGCACAAGGATACACACAGGAAGAAGGTATAGATTATGATGAAGTGTTTGCACCAGTTGCAAGACTTGAATCTATTCGAGTTTTTTCTGGCTTACGCTTCATTCATGAAATTTAAGGTGTATCAAATGGATGTAAAGGGTGCATTTTTATATGGTCCAATTACTGATGATGTATTTGTGAAGCAACCTCCAGGCTTTGAGGATGCACAATTTCCACATCGAGTATATAAACTGAGTAAAGCTTTATATGGACTTCGTCAAGCCCCTAGAACTTGGTATGAGACGTTATCACAACACTTAATCCAACATGGATACACACGAGGGAAAATTGATCCTACTTTATTCATAAAGAAGGACAATAATGATCTTTTATGTGTACAAGTGTATGTTGATGATATCATATTTGGTTCTACATGTCCAAAATTATGCAATGAATTTGAAGAAATAATGAAATCTCAATTTCAAATGAGTTCTATGGGAGAGATTAACTTCTTTCTTCGACTTCAAGTCAAGCAAACTGCAGATGGAATTTTCATCAATCAAGAAAAGTTTGTTGACAAGCTCTTAAAGAAATTTAAGTTGCAAGACTGTCAGTCCATACGAACTCCAGCAGATGTTAACACCAAGATTGAACCTGATCCAAAAGGAAAATCTATTGACCAAACCTTATACAGATCAATGATTGGTTCTTTGATGTATCTTACTGCATCTAGACCAGACATTATGTATGCTGTTTGTGTATGTGCCAGGTATCAATCAGACCCGAAAGAATCTCACTTAATTGCTGTCAAAAGAATATTCAGGTATCTCAAAGGTAAACCAGCCTTAGGGCTTTGGTATCCTTACGAGGGTAACTTTGAACTATATGGATATACTGATAGTGATTATGGTGGATGTTGTCAAGATAGAAAATCTACTTCGGGTGGGTCTCTGTTTCAACTGCAGAAGCTGAGTACATTGCTGCATTAGCAGGATGTTCTCAAATTCTTTGGTTGCAAAATCAATTACTAGATTATGGATTCAACTTTCTTAAAACACCAATCTATATTGATAACACAGCTGCTATGTTCATAACAGCTAATCCTGTTCAACACTCAAAAAAAAACATATCAAAATTCGATATCATTTTCTTAGAGATAACTCAGAAAAACGATTAATCATATTGATTCAAATTGCAACAGAGAAACAATTGGCAGATCTTTTTACTAAATCCTTCCTACCAGGACGGTTTGAGTACTTAGTAGAATCAACTGGTCTTATAAATCATATGTGATCTCCCTAAATCAAAAGATCATAATAAGTGATACTCTCATTGTGAATTGCCTGTTTATATTTTTGTGTGTGTGTGATTTTATGTTTTTCATGGAAAAATCAAATACAAAAATATATATCAAAAATACAAAAATATTTTTTTGGAAAGGATTATGTTTTGCAATATGTGAGAAATGATAGTACATTAGTGAGATCAGTTGCATACTTCACTCATTTATAAAGTCTAGACATGATCAAATATGATGTGTAGCTAATATCTGACTATTATGCTGAAAAGTAAATTCTTGTGATCAAACTAAACATACATGCTTGTGTGTATTCATCTGAGTACTTTTGAGTAGCTTTAGCTTATCAGAATGAATGTTTGTTAAGATACATCTCTCACACCTATTGAAACTATGCGAAATCATGAGATACAAAGAATCATTTCACTTCTTTGTTATGAGTCATCATAGACCTG